>CAMTDV010000266.1:0-45772 GCA_947069175.1 Scalesia atractyloides
ACATTTACCCTAATACATATACATTCATTCATCCATATTACACAAATTTCACAACTACAAGATCATCATATATCATCATACTACTAGAACAAGTGGGTTTTGCTTCTTAATCATGAAATTACTCAAAATCATACACAACACAAGTTGAATTGGGTGATTCTAATACATAATCCTGCTTAATTTCATATTAAATTCACGAATTGATCATAAACCACTTCATCATTCATCACCAAATCATGAAATTTAACTTACTTGATGTTAAGAACACTTAAGTGATCATCAATCTTAGTTCATGCATCCATTAAGCCTTCATTTCCCTTCCAATTTGAGGATTCTTTATGAACTATGGTTTGAACCCTTATTCTTCTCCTGGACATCGACACACACACACACACACTATGTGTGTGTGTTGTGTTTTAATTTTATTTATTAAAACTCATGTTTCCCTTTTAATGGTTTTGGTCCCTCAAGTTTTGTTTCGATTATAAATGAGACTAAAACTCATTATCTTATTACTTATATACATGTTACCACTAGGTTAATTTGTTCCTAGTTATTCTGTTTACGGGTTCACCTTTACCACTAACGGTACTCTACCTGTTCCTTTATATTAACCGGGTTCAAATTACCAAACCCGTTTTTGGGGTGTTACATAACTAGTCCATTCCTACTATGATATCAAAGCTTCCAATTTTCATTGGTGTGAGGTCAATGGGAAAAAGATGGTTCCTAAGGTTTAAATGGCAACTACGAATGACGAAATCGAGCACAAGAGGTACGCTACCAGCTACCTCTATTGTCAAGGGCTTTCCTAGTTTGGTTCTAGGCATTGAAAGAAAAGGTTCAAAAGCTAGGGATACGAAACTTCTATCAGCACCCGAATCGAAAAGAATAGAAGCACGATGGTTGTTCACGAAGAATGTACCGTTCACCACTTCATTGTCTACACGCGCCTTGTTTTCATTAATATTGAATGCCCTACCACGAGTTGTTTTTGTATTTGCCAACTTCGGACAGTTGTTCCTGTAATGAGTAAGATCACCACAGATATAGCAAGACCCAGGTGGATAATGAGGTCGTACAGGATTGGCTAGCTGTTGAACAGGGTTTTGAATAGCATGATTCTGAGTTGGAGCACAGCGACAAGTGTTGGCCAAATGACCAGATCACCCACAATTAGTACAATGACGACATTGTAAATAGGGTTGATGATGGCAATTGCACTTGTTACACAGAGGTGTAGTGCCGGCATATTGTTTCTCGGCGGATAGTTGTGCTGGCTAGTTAGGAGCAGCTTGGTTATGTTGTGTAACAACAGCGAAGTTCTTGGAAGCCTTACGCTTCCTAGACTTCTTTGAGGTTTCAGCTTTGTTTCCCTTCTGTTTCTTAGTCTTGACAGTTGTCACCCTTGCGGTGGAGTTTACCTTTCTTGACTTATGAGTCAGTCAATGTAGCTGCTAGTTCAATGGCTTGTCGGATGGTTGTAACAACCTGACTTTTCTGGTCGTTCCGTACTACCATTATTTTCTTTGATAACCTCTTTGTAATCGGGGATTCGATAAATAATGGAAATATGTTTTATTAAATGCATTTCATCACACAGCATAACATCACACTTGAAATGCTTAATATAAATACGCTAACGCTACACGAATCACAGTAGCTTCTGCTACTTTATATGTCGAGTGTGTTTGTTTGTTCGGTAACCACTCGTGCCTACGACCTCGCTTATCACCCAAATTGCAATCGCAGTCATTTATGTTACTTTATGTTGTTTATGTGTATGGATGGTACTCGCTCTTGCAAACACTCTCGCTCACACAACTCGCTATATCGCACTACAATGATTAATATAACGCTCAACGCTTCACTAAAACCCTAAACCGAACTAACTAATACAAACGAAATCACCGACCGAAATGCCAATGCGTGATTTGGAAACAATTCGTACAAATTGCCTAATTCGTACGAATTGGAACCCTCTTCACCCTTCACCTATAAATACCAAGCTAACTCACACACACTCCTCTTGCTGCCACTTCGCACTGAAACTCTCTCTGCTCGATTTCTCTGATTTTCAAGTAAGAACAACTACTTTCCACGCAAACACAATGATTTCCACTACGATTTTACATGAGTTTATCTCTGATTTCATCTAAGCTTATCTGTTTATGAAAATCTTCATCTTTTTTCACAAAAACTTCTGATTCTACCTTGGATGTACACTTGAATGAGAATATTTGAGTTAGCCTTCGCTCTCAAGATAGAAACTTTGTTGTTTCAAGCTCACGAATGTTTTATACAAAAACTGTTTTAAACTCGATTTTTGCACTAAAACGGATCAAAACCGACATATGTTTCGTTCACTTAACAGTGGAACGGAGCGGTGTCTAAACCGTCATGAAAAGGACTCGAAATCACATCCGATTCTAAAGAAACTCAGTTCCGGACGCACGAAGATGCAAACAGTCAGCTTGTGTGAATTGGACTGGCTCGTACGAATTGGTTCAGTTCGTACGAACCAGGCCAAGTTCCTATAAGTGACTAAACTGCTCTAAAAGACCTCCTCAGCTTTTGGTTTGCTCAATAACTTGAGGTTGGAAGGATAGACACTCGATTTCCCGAAGAAACGACGCGAAAACACTCAATTTTGGATATGAAATAGCCCAGTTCGCACCAACTCAATTCGTACGAATTGGTAACAGTTCATGCGAACTGACCAGTTTCTTCCACGGTCACTCCGTTTCGACCGATTCAGCACTATGGAAGACTAATGCACTTATGTTCCTGCTTACAGGCTGACCCGACACTCTCCCCGCTCTCCTCTACTCCTACAACTCTCTTACGCGCTCAGCGTGAGTATACTTGACCCCTTTTTGCTTTACACACTTTTGGGTGTTACATACGTTCTCTATATCAAAACACAACACACAACTCTCAAATACTTTAAAACGCAACCCGCTCATACATGACTATACGTGAATCGCTGAATTGTATGTTATTTGCTTGATGACTTGTATACCTCCCTTAACATGATAGCTTGCTAGAGGTTGACCCGCCACCCGGAGGCCCGGGGTTGTTAAGGCTCACACTTTCACATTTCGCTTTATTTTCTCTTTAGTACGTGGACACTTGTTCGCGTGACTCGCCCTTGCGGTTTGTTTGTTACTTGTATCAATGTTGTTAGCATAGTTCACATCTCTTACGTATGTTCATGCGGTGTATGCAAAATGCTTACCAATTATTACTACGCAAACCTGTATGCTCACCTTTACTTTTTGTGTTGACTTTTATTTTAAAGTATGTGACAGGTTGATGATTATCTTGAGCTGCAAACGGAAGGACTTCTAGAAACTCACTAAATAAATCTAGGTTGTCAGACTATGTTTTGTTTGAGAGACTTGTAATTCGTTTGACTGTTTTATGAATATTCGTTTGATTGTATGGGAAATTGAACGTTAAGAATATTGTCATTGAAATAGTTGTTATGGATTCTCTTGGGAAATCTGGTTCGCCTAGTGTCGCGCCCCGATGATTCCGCCATCAGTTGGGGTGTGACAAGGGTAGTAGGGTTGCTGCCAGTGACGATATCCTGAACAGGATCTGGCAAACCGTCGATGTATTTTTCAATCGTCTTATCCAAATGCGTGACCATTGATGGACAAAGCAAGCTTAACTCCTCATACCGATCGATATAGGCACGGTGTTCTCCACTTTCCTGTTTTAGGTCATGGAACTCATTTTCAAGCGTCCTCTACTCGTGACGAGGGTGGAACTATTTCATCATAAGAGCTCCGAGTTCCTCCCATGTCTGACCCATAGAACATCTGCACCCCGATCTCTCACCACTCCGTTCCACCACGTGAGTGCCCTTTTTTGGAACACGCTCGAGGCAAATTCAACTTTGAGCTCATTCGGACATTGGACATGGCGAAATGTACTCTCAAGACTCTCGAACCACTGTAGGAGCCTAGTTGCTTCCTCAAAACCACTAAACTTGAGTGGTTTAGCCGAATTAAACTGTTTGAAATTGCACGGAGTAGGTGCATTATTGTTGTTATTGTTGGCTTGGTTTATTTGAGTTATGAGATTCGGTAGTATAGCAGCAAACTGCTGAGCTATCATGGCTGCTATATCAGCGTCTGAATTTGCGTTTCGACGAGGAGGCGTTCTAAAAGAGAGGAAAAACATGAGAGAAAATGAGTGAATGATTGTTGGAAAATCAAAATGAGATGTTATAAATATCGACGAAATGTAAGGATGGTGGTCATTGTTTGTTACTCAAAACAAACAAACGACACACAGTGACTAATCAAAGTAAATGGGTTTTTATAATGCATCGCGAAGACATGCTTTAGCCTATAGGTGGACATTCACTCCAAGAGTTCCTAGGTAAGAGTGAATGGTCCGATAATGCGGATTTGTACGAACACTCTAGCCTTAGACAGAAAACTCAGGGTACATGCACCCACCCTTCCAGATTGCATGTATTCACATTATTAAAACCAAAACCTTTACGAGATTTTGAAAACTTTTGAAAGCGTTAAGCCAAAATGAATCATCCAAGAATAGACGATTGTTTCAAAATCGTTTTTAAATTTGTGTTTCTGTTTTGGTACTCGCCTAAGGATAGGTGCAGGTATTGTTTTAAGATCTAAACACAAGATAACTTGTGTTAGGATCCTAGAAAGGTTATAGTCTAGGTCAAAGCATTACTAATAACCTAATTCGCTATAACAATGAGCTCTGATACCAATCTTTCTGTCACACCCCGACCACGTAAAACAACAAACCGCGGTGGAAACGTCGGGGAGTCACGTAACAAAACTATTGTTTCACAACCGTCGTACTTAAAAGTTTTGTATTATTACATTGTCTTCGATTAAACGGAAAACATAACAAAGTTTAAACTGTCTTTCATGATTTTAAGTCACTAAGGCCCAAGTCCGCCCCAAGTGTAGCATGCTCAACATCAAACATTCGCTCCTAAAACATTTGTGAAAATAAATACGGCACAATAAAAATGTCTGTGAGTAACATAGGTTTTGTGTTGAAGATTCATGGTTTTGAATGTTTAAAAGAAATGTTTAACTATACAAAAGTAGCCATGATCCATTATGAAATCATGTGAAAATCAATGATTTAAAAGAAATAATGCAAGGTTAAATTAATAACCAAAATATGTCATGCCTTGTATAAAAATGTCATGTCTTGTGTAAATATGTCGTGTCTTGTATTTTTTTTAAAGTGGTTTAGATAACGCTTCGATATGTAATATTATAAAAGCACTTATATATAGGAAGTACCAACGGCGTATCCACCATGATTTTATCATATTACACACGTCTCGTTATTTAAATCACTCACCATAAACCATCCAATGAAAATGTCTTGTTTAAACCAATATGATTTCTTGTATAAACCAATGTCATGTGTAAACCAATGTCGTGTATAGCCAGATGTCTTATAAACAAATGTTTTGTGTAAACAGATGTCTTGTGTAACCAAAATGTCTTGTATAAAACAATGTCTTTGAATAAAAAAAGGTTTTGTTAAAACCAAAAATTATGTCTTATAAACCATTGCTTTTATTGTAAAAAAACATATATTAGGATTGTTGGCGAATACATTCAAGCCTTGTTGATTGACGGATAAACCCTCATAAAGACAAAGGTTTATCAAATATTCATCGGATTCTATCATTCCCTAAGGTCACTTCCAAACAAACCTAGGAAGCGGGAACGGAAATGTCAATCCTATGTTACCATTACATACTACCGGTCGACGTGATCAATGTTAATGAATGTATCATTGTATATTCAACGCACCAATATTTCTTGAACAATGTAAGCATGCCAGGAAAATGTTTTGAAACCATGTACTTGGCATACCAAGCAAAAATGTCTTTGAAAACCATGTACTAGGTATGCTAAGTCAACATACGAAGTAAAATATTTTTGAAAACCATGTACTAGGTATGCTAAGTCAATATACCATGTAAAATGTCTTTGAAACCATGTGTAGGTATACTAAGTCAATATACCATGTAAAATGTCTTTGAAACCGTGTACTAGGTATGCTAAGTCAACATACCAAGCAAAATGTCTTTGAAATCATGTACTATATGTACTAGATAAGTAAAACATGTCTAATGTCATGAAAACAAGAAAGTAGTGATAGGCACATATGAATCACCCCAAAACATTTGAAAAACATAAAAGAGGGGACTATGTAATCACTTGGGATTGCGTATAAGTCTTGTATAAAAATCAAACAAAGCTTGGAGGATCATGGATTCAAGTGGTTCCTAAGATTGGATAACTATGTTAATAAGTCAGGACTTTATTCGGAGGATTGGATAGAATGAAGTTTTATAAAACAAATGAGTGTTGGAACTCATATGGCATGATTTAATAAACTTAACATTCTGATTTGAAAGTGATCCTAAGTGCTTTTGACCCGTTATGACTCATTAAGGTAGTTTCCGTTACTTTAACGTGTCATTTGCGTAAACGCTGTTCGGATGGTTAAACATGTCCTATGATAAATCTTAGATGCCCAAACATATTTGAAAATGTTATAACGTCAATTTGTATGTCAAAAATTTGATTACATATGCTTAAAATGAATTTATGCGCAAAAAGGGTATTTTGGTCATTTTTAAAGAACTTAAAGGCGACTTGTCATAACACTAACCAAACGACGTGACCATAAGGTATAACCTCAATAGGTTATTCCCTATACTACTACGGTTACAAATATGTGTTTGGTCGGATCCTAAGATTGACCAAACGGGTCGGATTCGAAAGTCAAAGCGGTGGTCAAGATCGCTCGACTTACGACCCTAAATAAGCACTAAATTAGAAGTGACGAGTTAGACACGTAAAAACATGTCTAACTAAGTTATAAAATGATTTGGTATCAAAACTTGGTTTTTTGATACCCGAAAATAGTTTCGTCGTAAAATGCACATTATGCGCATCTTTGACCGAAACTTTAACTCGTCACTTCGACTAGTAAACGTGGTAATCCGAAGGTGCAATTTCTAGGGATTATAACCTTCGTGATTACGATCACGTTGCAAAGTTCAATTGAACTTTGACTTGACCAAAAATGGTCAAAACAGAAAGTCAAACTGTTTGACTTTTGGCTCAAAATAGCCAAAATAAAAGAACAATACTAGGAGTGAGCACTTACTTGTGTTGAGGAACACTTAAGAGCTTAGTAAGAGTCTTCCAATCAGCTGGAAACTACTCCAAGAGAGGGAGAAAGAATTTTGGAATGAGCAAGTTGAAATGAGGACTTTGATCACCTATTTATAGTGATCTTAGAGCTCCCAAATCATGACAAGTGCCTATCCAGGTGTTAAGGCAATGGTGAGTGTCCTCCAGGTATCCAAAGGAGAAGAAGTGTGGCAAAAATCGTGACTTGGTGGCCAAGGAATGCAGCTGTGAATGACAGCTAAGTTTCTGATGTCTGGCACCTGCATACGGACCGTATGGTCCTATGCTTACGGTCCGTATGGGCTTGAGCTGGCAAAAGTTAAACTGATTTTGTTTGCGTAACGGTTTATGATTTCACTTCCAGAAAAGGTTTGAAGGATCAAAATTGAACAAAGATTGAAAATGTGCGAATGTCAAAAGTTTAAACAAATTTTGGAAATAAAACATAAGGTTTCCTTGATTATGAATTGTTCAGAGTTGTACAAGGATTGAAATACACAAATGTCACACGGAACGAAAATGGGTACGCGGGTTGTACATTTCTAAAATTTGGTACAAGAGGGGGTAGGTTCATTCAGATTGCCAATTCGGTACACGGTACAACATACCATATAGTTTGAGACTTCGTATCGTATACAAAACAGTTTATAATGGATTTTTTTCAACAAAAAAATCGAATTTAAATCAACACATTTTATCACAAGTATTTAAACATACCCAGGTGTGACTTGGCGCCAGTAAAAAACAGCTGGACATAAGAGTATATAACGACGTTATCGAAGAGTCAGATTTTAATTCGCATTCCAAAAGGCGAATCCTGTGATTATGGTCCAGCAATATGGATCCATTAGTACGATCTGGTACTAAGCCAATAAACTTGGTACGGTATTCAGTTTATGTTTTCATCTATGTCCGATATTGGTCAAATTATGTATAGTATCGGTCCATACCATATCGTACCGATCTCATTCCTACTTCCTCCGTATCCTAACTGAACGTTTATATAGTTCTTATAGTTTTATTAAGTTTTTTACTTTTATGCAAATGATCTTTTAACAACAAGAGATAAATTGCAGTGAGGGACTTGTGGATGGATATCTACTGGCGCATTTCCTTAGGAATTGAAGATGTAAGCTAATATCCATATGTTTTGTTACGTAAATGCGCTGGATTTTGATTCCCACCCTTATTTAAGCATTAATAGGTTTTGATTAGTGACTTTGCAGGGGTGATAATTTTCTACTTTTGTCAAGTATAGTATAATTTTTATGCTTCAAGTGGTTGGAGTATAGCGGTGGTATCAAAATGATGATCTTAGCTACCAATGGTGATGGTTTCTGGTATGATTTATTATTTATAATAATCATAAATGTCATGAAATTTTTTTATTCAGTGATGTTTTTTTCTGGCATCAACCGGATATAAATGCATATAGAGTATCATAATTTTTTTTTATGAACAACTATTTTACCTGCAGATGCAATGGTGCAGTAGCCAGGCAACTATGACATAAGTTTTGTACTGCTCATGTACCATTAGAATAGAATCGGTTATACATTATTATAGGCAGGTAAGGTGATGAAGTTTATTTTGTATTCCATTAGAATGGCAAGGTGAGAAGTTTTTTTAAAGTTGTTGTACCAACTTTAAAGTCAAAAGTTTACTTTTTTTTTCGAAGGTGTTGTACCAACTTTAAAGGCATAGCTCTCTAATGTTGAGTTTTACTCATTTTTTACTTGAACTCTATAGCCAATCTGTGATTAAGTTTACAACCCTTGATTAATTTTATGAAAAGTTTATAACTATTCTATAGCCAAGTAATTAATATGTGATACTTATTGAATGATTTTAATACCCAAGTAATTAATATGTGATACTTATTGAATGATTTTAATACGCATTATTCATAAATAGTTTATAGTATAAGTAACTTTTCAAGCACAGGAAGCAATCCCAGGTGATAACCTAGTTCCATAAATATATTAATCCACATATTCGGATTAATAAAACATTTAGAAACGCTCATTAGAAAATTTCGCCGACCCATTTGCAAAACGACCATTCCTTACGAAACCAAAACCTTCTTAATAACCAATGTTTTATATAACAAACATAACCAACAACTACATTGACATACTAGCGCTTAGCTAAAACAAACGTCGAAGTTAAACTCCAAATATAAATGACTAGGTCAATTTGACCCGATAAGAAAACCCATATACTTGGTGAACAAAACATCACTAAATCATTCCATAGCTGATCCGCTTCCAAAACTTGATTACTTTCGCCTTTCTACCACCCGAATTTGTCATAAAACATTTCCATGTCATTAGCCTCGATTAAGAAATTATATATTTCTACGGCAAACATAACAATGACTGATATATCATTTAAACCAGAATATTGGTGAACGACTTGTGAAATATTTTCTTCTTTCATGATTCCGGTTCAAGCCATCCCATTGATTCTAATGACTTATCACCATTAGCTTTTTTCTAAGAGAGGACTCATAATATGATTTTGTATCAAACATAACGGAGTTTTTAATGCTCATAATGCCCAATGAAACAATGTCGAGCCACCACTTCATTATCTCGAGTCACATATTTTGTGACTTTCTCCATTCTAATCCGGGCGCCCTTTTTTATCCATATAACATGTATATACCTGTGAATATAGAATCAATGACACTTCAAACTAAAACATTATCAAACCGCTTTGGTCCATATAAATAAAATGATAAACCGCCTCACAACTATGTTGTAATTCATTAGACAACATATACGATTATCAACAATCATTATTAGCCAACACACTCTTAATAATTCATACACGTATTCATAACATACTCGAATAGGTTATATAGTTTTAACAACACAAGTATCATTCATTCATAAACACTACTAAATGAACACATGTTTTTGCACATATAGGTTACAACACCCATGACTTCGTAATTTAGCATACGCATCCCATATTCAAGGAATCACTCACTTCAACTCATGTGAATATATATAACTACATTGAGTTTAAAACAACAAGATAATCACATCCGATTGGTTCCTTATAAATTCCCAAAGATTATGCAAGTACTATAAAATTTATGTTTTCTTACTCAGCTTTATGCAGCTGTAGTAATTCAGCATTTTCCCCCTTTTACAGTGAGTATTTCACTTTAAACTAAAATTCTTAATAACGGGGACTTCGAGACTTTTCCGTATATATAAAATACGCCCCAAACGAACATTCGGTTGATTTTCTATGAATTTTTAAAGACTAGTAAAAATCTAGAAATAAGCTGAATTTTAAGCACTTGGGTATCTCGACCCATTAACAATTTGCACCCTTTTTTGATGGGTTTAAACCCCCAAAACATCGCCTAGACAATACGTTATTGTTAAGTTAAACCATATTCAATAATTTGTATTAAACCACCTTAACTATAAAAGAACTTTAGGTCAACAATAAGACTATTTAAATCAACACGACTCCAAACAAATTCGAGTACTCACCTTCGCCCATATGAGTGTTGTTACTTTATCACCCGTTTGACCCGTTGCCATCCGTACGTTATCTCACCTGTCTCGACAACAAATCAAACTTGCAAATCATTAGAACACATAACATGGGCATTCATCTCATAATACCTAAGTATTTATCCACCACCCATCATCAAACATGCGTTCTAAATCATTTTTTACCCCAAACTTGTTAATTGGTTTATTACCATTCATTTGACCCGTTATCACCCATTTTGTATAACTACAAGTTACGGGTCAATACTACCATATTAAGAGTTAAAAGCATACTTAAATTCACAAATTAATAATAACACATAAGTTATTGTTCTAAACCAAACCACATAAATCTATTTACCCAAATGACCCATTTGGTTGATTAACTCATTCTTTGACATAACGAACTCATATGTATCATTATGATAATATATAATAATAAACCAATTAACCGACTAGGTTTGTCATAGACTTGCGCCCACCAATTAACTCTTGATTATTAACAAATCAATTCAAGAAGTAAACATGGCAAATCTTTCAAAATTTCACTTTTATTTTGGCTTAGGCATTTAATCAAACACCTTGCGGGCATAAACTATATTTTGTCATTTTTTATGCTTATATGAACTCTCATACTGTCTACTTTCTTTGTAATTCTCAAATAATATCATTATTTATGTTTTTTAAATAAAGTCAACATTTTTCTAGGATTGTTAAGTTCTACTCATATTTTGGTCAGCAATTTCACCCATGGTTTTTTATACATTCCTACATTAATCACCAAATCATGAATTTGACCCAAAGTCATAGCATGCAACATGAATTAATAACTTAAAAGTTACAATCAATCAGTTTAGCATAACAATTAGGGTTTCTAAGCACCAAAATCACACACCATTACCCACCAATTTCGTGGATTTGAACAACAACTGTGAAGAATCCTAACTCTTGAGTTTTATTAATAAAATCTTAAGAAATCACTTACCACAACCCTAGAATCGAGCAAGAATGATGGTCTTAAGACCTTAGCCTCCCAATTTCATGATTTCCATGATGAATTTGAACTCCCCCTTCCTTCTTCTCCTTGACTCCATTGCACAGGGGCGACCTCCTACCTGGTCATGCCCTCTGTTCTTTTTTTCTTTGTTTTATTTATTGTTTCATTTAAACTATTTAATTTCCCTTTATCACCACAACTTTTATTTTTAACCAAGTTTAACCCCTTGCAATATAAATCCCTTTTTAAAAATCCATTTCATAGTAATATTTTCTTATAAAAAATATACTATCTTGCCAATATAAACTCAATTACAGATTAGATATTTACATTAAAAATCGGGATGTCACATGGAGCGTATTTGAAGCATGGCATGATATTATAAGAATAAGAAGACATGGGCAATTTAAATATCTCATATTGGGTCTGTTGCCTCATGTATATGAGCCTGCTTATATAAAGGAGTGAGGATGGTTCAAGAAGTAATCAAGTCAATATACTGAGATGGTGTGCTGATTGGATGCTGAAGTGGAGCAGGTTAGATGAGCTGGACATAAATCATTTGGACTTGGAGCGTATTTGAAGCATGGGATGGTATTATAAGAATAAGAAGACATGGGTTAATTAAAAATCTCATATTGGGCCTGTTGCCTCATGTATACGAGCCTATTTATATAAAGGAGTGAGGATGGTTCGAGAAGTAATCAAGTCAATTATTGATCTCAATGTTTTCTCTCTCAAATATTTAGGCGATTTAGATTCGTCTTGAATCTAAGTGTAGTGTTAATTGTAATCCGATCTAGTCTGTATCTAGAGATTATCTAGTTCATAATCTTGGTGAGAGTGTGAGAGATTTGATCTTGTATTTCACTTTGCAATATTCTTTCTTGGGTAATAAGAATCTTTGGGTTTGGGTGCTTGTGTTCTGAGTGAAATCTTGTTGATACCTGTTGTCTTGATATAGTGAAAGAAAATTTTGTAAATATGAAGCTGTTTTAAACTTGCTTAAAAGGGATAATCGTCTATCGAAGCCCTTCACCTCCTTTTGATGATCATTCCACTTCTTTGCCGCGACACATGTCTCAACTTAAATGATGAGAGGTTTTTGCATGAGGAAATTTGGAATTAAATCCTTGGGAACTCATAAAACAACATAAGTATCAATAGGGGGCCAATTATGGCCAGTCTAGCTGGTCGGAGGTGGAAAGGTTTTTCCGTTTTGTAGGGTTCCTGCCTGGGGTGGTCCCTTGTTCGATTCTGGGCCGTTGGGTACTCCTGGCAAGCGGTTGACTCTTTTGGGTCTGCTATGGATCGTACGAAGCTTGTGGTAGACTGATGTTTTCGAAACCAGACACTCTAGTAGTCCAAACAAAGGTATCAATAGGGTGAAAATCAAGAAGATTTCACATAAAAATTTGATTTCATTCATAAAGTCCTATTCAACATTATTCTGGTAAAGTCTCATTTTCCAAAAGAGTGTTGGTATAAAAAGATATTTATTAAAATGTTGTTACTTGAAAAATATCTACTAAAAATTGTATTTTTACTACAAATATAATAAGGGTTTTTTAATAAATCAATCCATTATTTAGGTTTTTTTATGATACTTCTAGTGTATTTAATACATGAATCCAGTAAGAATTTAACATACGATTAGGCCTGGCAAAACAAGCTCATTCATTCTATTTTGGGTTGATATTAGTGTTTTAAATTTTAAGATAGGTTAATATGGGCCAAATAAAATGAGTCACTGGGTTAGGATAAGTTGTGAAGTGCTGGATAAAAAAATTAAGTAGCTCAGGATAAGTATGAGATAAAACCCAATCGAGTCGGGATAGGTTAAAATCACTTAATTAAGTAGTAGAATGAGTTATATGCCTATCAATGGATAGATATGAATTGAATCATGATCCAAATTAAATGGATCATGATCCGATCCATGATCCAACATAAGGGATCGTGATCCGATCCATATCAATCCATATTAAAAAAATATATACTAAAAATCACAAAAAAATCAAAAAAAAATCAAAAAATTCTAAAACAAATCTAAAAATTTCAAAAAAAAATCTAAAAGTCAAAAAATTTAAAAAAAAATCAAAAATTCTAAAAAGAATTCTAAATTGTTTTTATAATTTTTCTATTTTTTTGAATTTTTTTGATTTTATTTTAGTTTTTAGAATTCTTTTCAAAATTTTTTAGAAATTTTAATTTTTTAATTTTTTTTTTTGCTTTTAAGATTTTTTTTAATTATTTTGATTGTTATTTTCCCGAAAATTTTTTTTTGAATTTCTTAGATTATTTTGGTTTTATTATTTTTTAGAAGTTTTTGAATTGTTTTAAATTTTTTGATTTTTAGAATTTGTTGATTTTTTAGAATTTTTTTATTTTTTTTATTTTTTTGTGAGGTTTTTATTTTTTTGCTTTATTATTATATTTTTTTTTAGTTTGGATCGCTCTAGATAGTGAACCATATATTTAAAATTATTTGGATATGGATCAGATCACGATCTATTATGTTGGATCATGTCTAGAATTTTTTTTATTTTTACTTTTTAGAATTTTTATTTTATTTTTTAGATTTTTTTAATTTTTTTGAATATTTTTATTTTTTTTATTTTTGTTTTCTTTTAGTTTTAGTCTATTATGACTGAAACTCATTTTGACCAAAACCTATCTTGACCCAAAGCTATCTTAACCTAAACTTATCCTAGCCTTTTTCTTAATAAACATATTCTAACACAAACTCATCTTAACCCAAACTCATCCTTAACCTATTACCTAAACTTGCCAAATCCATCCATTTTACCACCTCATACGATGGTAGCTAAGCATAAAAGTAGTGTTCTTGTCATTTTGGCCAGAACGTATATAGCCATTTAAAATGACAGTTACTATATGTCGTTATCATGCAATAAATTAAAACATACAAACTTATAAGGGTGTGTATAAGTTGGTTTAGATTGGTTTTTGCCTCAAAACTATAATCATAACTATGATTGCTGTTAATGGGAACCTACAACCATAACCAATCAATTATGATGGTTTCGATTAATCGATTTTCAAGGTTATAGTGGGTCACTTAATCGTAAATTGAGGTCTAGCTAAAATTAGCTAACTTTATTTTTACCACGGAATATATTGTTATTACGCATATCTATATATTAGAATACTACATAGTATTAAAAATACATATAATCTATAGTATAAATATCGATTATTATCGAATATACAAACAAAACCATATGATATAATACATAAATTTAAACAAACATTCAACCAAACCAAAACGATATGATATAACCCATAAATTTAGCATGTTTTTATGACATAGAAAAAGATTTAAAGTGTCGAACTATTTTCAAAACTACAATTTATTACTATACATGTGCAAATTACGAAAAAACCTAAACCCCCCAACCCCCCCCCCCCTCCCCCGAACCTAAAAACGAAACCTAAAACCTAAATGTTTGAAAAGTTACATATTTTTTTTTTTCAATTTTGCCCCTACTTCATTAAACCCCCCCCCCCCCTCGTTTTTAATGATTTAATGAGTTTTTTTAGTTTTCTCACATTTAACTAGTTTCCTCAAGATCCTCTCCGTATATATATATATTGCGAGAACCACCTTTATTGCGAGAACCGCGAGAACCACCTTTATAGCAAAATAAAATCTATTAAAAAATCAAAAAAGCACTCAAAATATTTTTTTTACTATTTTTTTTAAATCGTTATATTTCTTACCCTAAAAAAACCTTTTTTTCGAGGGTAACAGTTATCCAAGCACATGTGCATATGTATCATAACTTCGACAAATCCCGTAATACATTATCAGTAGTAGATAATTTCACTTTAATTTACAATACCATCCGTAATACACTACTTTTTACATTATCAATATTCAAAATGCACATGTGCATCATTTTGTATAACCATTATATAACGTGTTTTGGTACAAAAAGTTTGTGTTTTTGAATGATGAAGTAGCCTTTGGTTAGTTATATCTAGTGGTTGATGGTTTGGGAATAGTTGTCACTTTATGGTGTAATATGTTGATTGGATAGTATAAATGGTGATGATATACATGTAATAAAGTGAAAATATTGGTATTGGTATTGTTTTATAGATGGTAGGAGGTAATGGTATTGTATTATCGATGGTAGGAGGTAATGGAAGTGTATTATGGATGGTATGATAGATGAAAGAAAAAGTGTATTCAAAGTAGTCTACCAAAACACCATATTTCAAGTTGATACATATAGATGCACATGTGCATTTATAATATGGGCAACGTAAAAAGTAGTGTATTACAAATGGTAGTGTAAATGAAAGTACAATTGTCTAATATTTGTAACGTATCACGGAATTTGTCGAATAAATGATACATATGCATGGTAGTGTATTATGGATGAAAGAGAAAGTGTATTCAAAGTAATCTACCAAAACACCTTATTTCATGTTGATACATATAGATGTACATGTGCACTTCTAATTTTGGTAACGTAAACATTAGTGTATTACACGTGTTAGTATAAATGAAAGTACAATTGTCCAATGTTTATAAAGTATTACGAAATTTGTCAAATAAATGATAAAAATGCACATGTGCATGGATCACTGTTACTCAAAAAAATATTTATTTTTTTGAAAAAAAAATATTTTTTTTTGTTGACAAAATATAGCGAATTTTTCAAAAAAATATTAAAAAAATCAAAAAAAAATTTGTGTGTTTTTTAGATTTTTTTATGTATTACTGTTTGTGTTCACACTGGTTCTCGTGGTTCTCACAATAAGGGTGGTTCCTAACGGATCCTTAACTTATATATATATATTATATATATATATATATGTATATGTATGGGAGGGATAGAAAGAAAACTAAGAAACCCAAATGAATGGACCTTCTTTTTCCACGTTTTACATCTTTTTGAAGACCGTGTTACGTGTAACAGCTTTTGTAGACTTTCAGCTTTTTCTTTTTCTGAAAAAGTAAAAGTTGTTACGTAACACGTAGCAGCATCTGGTTGTTACACATGACAAAAAGAGGTTCATTCATTTGGGTTTCTTACTTTTTTTAACTAATATGGGATTTCTTCCTCAGGGCATTCGTGTTGCATCTGGTTCTTCATAACATCTTTACTGATCAAAATCATGGTGTCAAATGCAATGGTTGATTGCGGTGATGATAAAGTTTTATATATTGCTTAAACTTGAATATTTGTTTGATGTGTTGTAGCGATTGTATGATTTATCCAACAATGATTACGATGTTGAATTAATGCTGGAGGATTTCTTGACATTGCGTTTTAACAGCAAGCAGATTAATACCGTTGTGTTTTAGCAGCAACCAGACTAAGGCTGTTGTGTTTTAGCAGTTTATCATTGGATTAATTAGAGGATTTTTGTCGTTGTATCTTAAACATTCACATTGTAACATGTGTTTTACCAGCTGCAATCCTTCATGAATAATTTCTTGACACTGTATTTTACCAGTTACAAGTTAATTCACAGTGTGTTGTAGCAGTTTATGTTTTAGGAAGGAGATGTATTTTGTAATTATTGACGTGTTTTTTGAAAGGAGATGTATCTGTAATTTCTTCACGATGTGTTTTACATGTTACAGGTTAATTCACGACGTGTTATACCAGTTATGATTCACAAATGACATGTCTTTTGTGGTTTCTTGACGTTGTGTTTTATAATTTTTGGGTTCTTCGCGGTGTGTTATATTGTATAACATGCCATACAAGTTAAATGACGTGTTATATTGTATGATTGACGATATGTTTTATTGGGTTTCTTCACGATGTGTGATATTGTCACGGTGTGTTTTCTTGATGTTGTGTTTCTTCACGAAGGAGAAAAGGAAGAGAGAGAAATTGATAGAAAGAGAAAATCGCAAATGTGGGGTGGTTTATAGAAACAGTTATTTCCATATTTAAAACAAGCTAAATGACACATCTACTTCTAATTAATTAAATCATCATATTTTTAACACTCATATTACCAAAATGCCACCAAGATGATCTCAACCATCAAACACACCCATCGGATGGCCCAGATCACTTCCTACACTTTGTAGGAAAAACACACTTGACGCAGGAACCCTACTCTCTCTCTCTCTATATATATATATATATGGTTAGGATCATGTGAGAAGCACTAGGTTAATTGAGAAACTTGAGAAGCATTCTGGACCACACATTTTTCCAAAGCTTTAAGTAATATACACATACGTATAGTTTAAAATTGATTATATACATATGTATATAATGAAATATACATATATGTATATAGTCAATTTTAAACTATACGTATGTGTATATTACGAAAAGCTTAGAAAAATGTATGGTCCATAATGTTTCTCAAGTTTCTCAAATAGGGTGGACTTCTCTTAGGATCCCTACCATATATATACATATATGTATATAGTCAATTTTAAACTATACGTATGTGTATATTACGAAAAGCTTAGAAAAATGTATGGTCCAGAATGTTCTCAAGTTTCTCAAATAGGATGGACTTCTCTTAGGACCCCGGCCCATATATATATATATATATATATATATATATATATATATATATATATATATATATATATGGGCCAAATCGATGGTTTCCAACTAAACCACTCCTCCACCAACACTTAACTAACAATAACTAAGCATGTTCTAATTAAACAGATAAGAACATCCTATCCACCATTTTTATTTATATAATTACACTAAAAACAAATATATTTCTTCTTTTTTCAATTAAATAATATTTTTTATACATTTACCATTATATTTTCTCTCTCTTCTACTCACAACCACTTTTTGAAAATATTAAAAAAAATTATAAGGATGAAAAGTGTTTTTTTTTCATATTTACATATGAATAATAACATTTTCTCTCTCCTCCACTTACCAACTCTCATGACACTATCTATAATATCAGGAGCCTATCACAGAATTTGATGGATAGGATGTGAAAGCTCTTAGCATTCACAATGGTTCATTTATACATTTTTGAGTGTGTTACTTATATAATAAAGGATGATTGTGAGTGAAGGAAAGGGAAAATGTTATTGTGAATCTGTAAATATACAGAAAACACTGTTCACCCTTATAATTTTTTAATATTTTTGAAAGTGATTCTGAGTTGAGAAGAGAGTAAAAGTAATGAAAAAGGTATAAAAATATTATTTAATTAAAAATAAGAGAGAAAATGTAGTAATTTTTAATGTAATTATAGAAATAAAAATAAAAAAAATTCAACGTAAATGCTCTAATGCCATTTGATATCTTATGGTCTCAGGATGGTGAGTGGGAGAATCCCCCTTAACTAAACCACTACTCCACTTAACTAACAAAAACGGTCTCTCCTTATTCCACCTACCATACAAACACCCTAAACTTTTGTAAATTACAATGTTTATCTAACCAAAACTAATCCCTACATATTTAACTAAATTTTCTTTCGCTAATTCCTTTAAAAAACTAATATGTCATTGTGTTTAAGAACTATTTAAAAATATCAATTCAAACCACTCGATTTTCTAAAGTTTCGAGTTTACCCCTTTTTGTTTCTTTACAAAAAAAACTATTTTTACATGCGTATGTTTTATGTATGTGTATCTGTATAAATTCGAGTTGGTAAGTCAGGTCAAATAAATACGTTTTCGAGCTTATTTAATGTACGTTTTCACTTGTTCTATGTTTCACCATAAATTTAGTTTTGAATCCAATGGTGTCAAATATATATGTTCTCATTCGACGATATAAATTCAAGTTACTCTATATTCTGACCATGCCGTAACGTGTTAGGGGTAAAATTTCAACCCTTGGTACGAATATGTCATTTGAGTACACGTGTCAGTTTTCTCATTATACACGTTTTATGTTTTTTGTATGTTTCCTATGTATGAGTCAAGCCACATATAAATATGTTATGATTGTAGCGTATAATTTTGATTACTTTACATTTTGATCCAGCCGCACCGCAATTGAGTTTAATCGGATACTCCAAGACCAAGTTTTCATATGTTCGACGTTTGCAATGTACCCGCGTCGCAAAGCGTGCGGGTCTAACTACTAGTTAATATATTTAACTTAAAATTTTCCTACAAAAATCACAAATGTATTTAATACAGTTATACTTTAGTTAAAAAAATCTTATATTAATTTCTCTTTTTAAGTTACAATTATGGCATAAAGTATCCATCAATTTTAATTTATTAAATAAAACATATGGTAAAAATACAGTATAAATGGGTCAAATAGGTCAATCCGCGAAACCCACTGGGTTGACACGAACCCGACCCGTTTAGCTAAACGGGTTCGTGTGTTTCAATCTGAAACTAAATCAAACCGTTTAGACTAAACCCAAACTCAAGAATTTCTTGTTAGGTTCGTTTCATGTTTTCGGATCGTGTCAAAAATTTGCACCATTAATAACACATAGACTAAAACATGTGACTATACTTAATACTTCCTGCTAACCCGTACCCATCAACATTAATCTAAAGATACTACATATTACATATGTTCCTTCAGTGTATCTCGATAAATAAATTGCCTTAAAACCCTGTCCCGCAACGTCTAACTAAATGATTTATATAATCCATTATTTCATAATTTCAAATTTTAAAAAAGTTTGACGGGCTTAATGTATTCATGGCTTCTTTAATTACCTTTAGATTAATCTTGGGCTCAAAGATTCAGGATCTATTTATATTAGCTAGGTTATAGACTCGGTGTATTACATGGACGGGTTGTATGTATATATATAATTTTAAATCTCTAAATATATGAAATTACATTTTACATACGACAGTGGAAACTATCAATTAGAGTCACTATGTCGGAAATATTCAACTGAGTAACATTTTGATTTTTTAAAAAGCAAAAAAGTGAAATGACCAAATGTGTCAAAAGTATTTGAATACTTAAAATGTTCATAATCGTTTTATAAAATCTTATATCATACTTTTGATAATATGTTTTCGTGACTCATAAACAATACATCAAATTTTACAAAACGTGTACATCTATAAAAATAGAATGCACAAAAGGTGTTTAAAACGCTGGCCTAACATGACTCAAACCGTTTTGACCTGTAAAAAATCACCCTTTTTTTACATGAACCCGTTACAATCTGAAAAGAAGGATAAATAAGATCCAAACATTTTCCATTAAAAAAGGAACAAAAATCCTATTACAAATCGGAAACACAACTAATATGTGAAACATGAATTGTTGTGAAATACAAGAATAAATCGGAAAGACAACTAATATGTGAAACATGAAAATTATAGACCATATAAAAAACAAAAGCATAAATATCCATTTTAAAAAGTACTAAAATTATAGGTTTTTAAATTATAGATAGTTGTCGTCAAAAAAAGTTGGAAGTATTCTTTTAATATGAACTTTTAAGTACTTTTTAATCATCCTTCTTGGATTTTAACTAATGTTAATATTGATTGCATAATATTATTAATAATCATTAATTAGAAATAGATATTAAATAATATTGTTAATGAATTGAAGAAAAAAAAGTCATGTGGTATTAGTTGGAATTTTAAAGAAAACAATGCCATATGACATTAGTTGGATTATTTATTAGAATGAGATGCATAATAGGGGTGTTCAGAATTCGTTTCGAATTCGAAAAATTCGAATCAATTATCAAGAATTCGTTTCGATTATACGAATTTGAATTCGATTCAATTCGAGTTAAGTAATCAAATACGAATTTATAATTTTAAATTCAATTCGAAATTCGAATAAAAATTATACATTTTTATGTATAATACATATATTACTTTTATTGAGCTATATTATAAATTATTTTCAAAATTTATTCCAAGTATTAAAATTACCCATTACCAAACTTACATGACGCATAGCTAAAACCTAAGTGACAGATTTATCAATAGATTTCTAACCCTAAAAATATTAACTTGTAATGTGGAGTGGTTATTACCAACTTCTCGCTTTGAATTATAGATTTATTGTACTTTATTTGGAACTTTTTAATGTGATATTGTGCTTTATGACTGTTTTAAAATTTATGTTTCATTTTAATAGTTTTTACATGTTTTAATTAAATCTTAATCAAATCGAATTTATTCGAATTCGATTCGAATTCAAATTTTTAATGGAATACGAATTGGGTTTTTTATTCGAATACGAATTCGGTAGGTTTTAATCGAATCGAATACAAATTCATGGAAAAATAAAAATTATTCGAATAATTCGATCCGAATAATTCGAAAATTCGATATTCGATTCGATTAACAGTACCACTAATTCATAACTCTAATAATATGATTAATACTCTTAAGTAAGTTATCATTTTTTCATTCCTTATTTTGAGTTGAATGTTTGTATTTTACTATATTAAATTAGAAGTTTTTGACATTTCACATGGTTATAATAAATGTATTTATTGTTTGCAAGATATACGGGCAACAGATGTCACTTAATGCAAACGTGCTTGTAGTGAATACTGAACACATGCAGCTTCATCGGTTTTTACTTCAACTTAGCTAAGCATGACCCTTTTTTATTCTTTTTAACCAAAATTTTACAGGTTTCAGAGATAGAATATTAACATTAATGCATGTAACTACTTGTTATATGTTATGTATTTTTGTATAGTTGATTATAAAAAATGATAATTTTTAAAGAATTATAACATATATTATTAAAAAGGTGTAGCTACTCCCAAATATTACATGACTAAATAGCATGGTTACAGAACTTGCTAGTCACTAGTCGGCCGGTGGAGTGAGGACTAGCGATTAATCGGGATTAACCAGGGATAATAATCTATAATTGCAATTAATTGTAATTAATAGGAAATTAATCAGATGCCTACTTAGGAAATTACATGTTAAATAGGAAACATGTTTAATTAATTATAAATTATACATATTAATTATCATTTTGCTATGCAATGAATGATGGTTGTACTTTTGGTTTCACTTGTTGCGTCATTTTTAATTTGTTTGTTTTCTTTTACTTTTAATTAACAATAAAACTTAGGGCTCCATATATCCCTCCAAAAAGGGTAATACTTGTTAAGGGTCCACATATTTATATTTGTTAGGTGATCGGGTTTATTTGAATGAAACGTGATGTTATACTTGAGTTAAAGAAGAAGATAAAGTAAAATGTTGAAATTTAAATACATAAGGTTAGGATTAGTATAGGTTTAATATAAATAGAGGGTCATGTATATAATTTTATGTGTCGAGATATTAATAAAGAAAATAGTTGAAACATTTAACTTCAAATCTACGTGTTTTCGTATATTTTTGGTTTGATCCAATCGGCTATTCCAACAATAGGGTAATATTGTTCGGTTCATCGTAATATCATATGATCATATTAGCTTTCTAGTCGAAACTTTAATGGACGACTGATTTTCGAGGTAATATTATCTACATTTAAACAAATTATATTAACCCACATGTAATACTAAGTGTTGATAACCTTACAACCAACGTAGCAAAGACACTCATAAGAAAATCAATGATACGTGCACAACTACCCCACGTAACCATGCACCACTACTTGTTTATTTCCCATTGTTTCCAAATGTTTATTTTATGCACGTAGCAATTAGATTTAGTCATGCACTAGTTAGTTGTTTTTTATATCCATTTGTTTAGAGTTAGTGGGTTAGTGGTATTTTTTACTTTTCACTTATTTTCTTTCATTTGTAGCCTATAAAAGACCATTTATGTTATGAATGAATTAAGAAGAAAAGTTAGCAAAGTCTTGTGTTTCTCTTATCTTGTTCTTTGGAGCTTGACCCCCTCTAAGTGTTATTTATCTGGGAAGATTGATCATCTTGAATCGGTCCCTAACAATCAAGGTTGAAGAACTCGCTAGTCGCTAGTCGGCCGGTGAGGTGGGGACTAGTGACTACTTGGGATTACTCGAGATTAATCGGGTTAACCGGATCGGGTTTTATATGTAATTTTCAACTTTATATATATATATATATATACACATTTTTATAGGTAAATATTTTATGTAGCTAGGCTTTAACTCTTACTCAACTTATTTTTTTAATTATACAAGATTAATTGTTGGAATTCACATGGTTTGGATGGAAACTGGCCGGAATATACATGTTTTTTGCCGGAATTTGGTCGGAATCCCCGATTTTTGGCTGGCCGCCGACTAGGCTCGACTAGCAATTAATGGAGTGATTAATGAAAAATTACTCAGTTACTGGCCGACTAGCGATTAATCGCTGCCTAGTCGCAGTCTAGTCGCGATTTTTACAACACCGAAGAAAATAGACTAAAGAGAGATGGAGGAATGCTATAAGGTGGAGTGTTGTCTGGTTTCTTAAACTTAATTCGCAATTAACTGTCTACAAAATTAAATTCTCGATCGGTTTTTTTATTTCAAATTTTGGTTTATATATCCTTTTTCTAGTCAGGGGTCTATGCATCTAATATTTAACTATATATTATTGCTTATGAAGTTTCAATGCGTTTGTCTGTCTTTACTGTGGATGTAATTGCATGGCAGCATGACCTTCAATCGCGCATTTTATAACATGTTTTGCTGCTTCTATTTAAATCATAATATAACTTATTATGTCCCGGCATAATGTTATATGAGATTTACAGTAAAATATATGGACTGTTATTGCCTTTTTAAGTATTATACAGTAAAATATATGGAACGTTATTGCCTTTTTAAGTATTATTATTAATATTAATATAGCGTTTATACTGAAATTTATAAAGTTCCTAAATGTAAATATAGTTCCACCAGCAATCGGTTATTTTGAACACAACTCGGTTCATTATAGTACCTTTACTCAGGATAGTCTACGATACTTAAAAAATTACTTACAATGGTTGTAATCACACAAAAGTTGACCAAAAATAAAGTCATGTAACCCAAAAAACAAAGTTGTGTTTTACATCGACTCAAAACTACAAATACGAATACGATGTTGTTGGGTCGGCATTGGGTGCATTCGGCACCAGCACTCGATATATCTTATGATACAAAAAGAAAAAACAAAATAGAACTCTATTTCAAAAATAACTCTGTTTCAACATAAGTTATACCACGATGCCGAGGAAAAAAAATAAACGCAACTACATATTCAGTTTTTAAGTTAATGAATGAAGGTTATCAATGAAAAATCAAATTCTTAAAAGTAAAAAGAGTTATAAAAATATATTATTTACAGCCTAAGGAGAAAAAATAAATATGAATATAAAAATACTATATTTATATTGTTTATAAAGAGTCTAAATGTATATATAGTGCGTTATCGTACCGGCAATCGATTGATTATTCGAAACACAGCTCAGTTTGTTAGGGTATTGGCATTCAAAATAGTCAAATAGTCTACAATACTAAAAAAATTATTTGCAATGGTTTCATCATACAAAAAAATAAACCAAATAATACAAAAAATTTCGTTTTACATCAAACAAAAATAATAAATACAAAAACGAATACAGGTACCGATGTTGTTCAGTCGGAATCGGTTTCGTTCGGCACGGTACGATACAGCACCAACACTCGATATAGTTTACGATAAAAAAAAAGAATACTCTATTTCAAATACAAATTCATTTTGAACAAATATTATACTAGAACTTAGAGAAAAAAAAGTAAATACAACTATGTATTTAGATTCTTTTAAGAAAACTAACAAGTTTTCGAAAAAAAATTATAATAGTACCAATTAAATAGGCTAAAAACATATATTATACGTAGTAAAAAAAGGTGAAAAGAGAATATTAAAATAAAAATATATTAAATTTGTTGTTTATAGAGTTGCTAAATGTATATATAAGATTTTTGTTTTTAAAGCTAGGCTATCTCATTCAACCGAAAAAATCGAGTGGGGACTCCTCTTAGCAAGTAACTGAAGAGGAGCGCCTAACAAAATAGAGGGAAAAGAATAAAAACAACATATAGAAGTTAAACTAAAGCTAATTACAAATCCCCACAAGGAAGAGCACCATCTGCTCCACACTTGTGTCCATACGAATAGGTTGACTTACCCACGAGTTCCACTCAAAACACAAATTTTGGAACGTCAAGCCCTGAATAAATATAAATCATAGCCAAACGAGCATCCATACATACTGAAGAAACCCTATATCAACCAGACCGGAATCTAAGTAGATCTATGGAATGGACTCTTCATAAAAGGGTTAACTCCTCGTTTAGTTTCACGATGATAAAGAATGAGACAATACTCCGGCTGATCCTGCAAAACAGAACACCGTTAGCTCGCCACGGAGAGATGGGGGGTTCTCTCCGTGACCACCCTCCGGCGTGAGAATAAGTACAGGTAGTCGGAAGTAAAGTATTCTAAGAGAGAGAGAGAGAGAGAGTTGAGAGTGAATACCTTTCCTTGAACTCCAAGTCACTTATTTATAGCCGGTGTTTGGCGCCAAAAGGAGAGATTGTTAACTTTAACGGAATCTTCTGCTATTCCGTTAATGTTTGTGGCAATCCGTTAGTGCACACGGCTCGTGAGCTCATCAGCGGTTAGGGAGGTGTCACGTGTCAACATGAGATCACTACATTTTATAAATGTGAACATGCCATCACCGTGATCTTCCTCAGCCGTCCAGATGCTGCCATGTGGCAATTGGTTATAACCGAAAAGATGCTTGCATGATTGGGTGTTAGTGGCTTCTAGAAGATTTCATAGCTGTTACCCATCTGTTGTTCGCCACGTGTACATTCTGTTAAAACAGAAAAGATTCTCTTTGCTTCTGCACCAAGTCAAGGATTTTGCTAAGGGGATGTTTCTCAGGATAACTGTTTCCTTGCGCGAGAAGCGCAAGTTAGTTAACTGATCTTCTTTCTTCTCCTTGCTTCTTAGCGCAACGTTTGGTGGATACTTGCTTTGATATAAATATCCGTGCAAGCTTTGTGCATGAAGCATTATCAAACGAGATTGTTCAAGGTTAACTTTGAACCTTGCGCGAGCCCACGCGAGGTAGTTAAATGAAGCGTTTATATAAAGAGAATGTTCAGGCTTTTAACTTTGAACCTTGCGCGAGCCCGCGCAAGGTAGTTATATGATCATTTCCTCTCTTAGATATTTGGCGCAGAGTTCTAATAAATTTCATTTTGGCAAAGAAGTCTGCGCGAGGTCTCCTTAGTATTTATTAATGGGTATGGTTTCCTTGATTGGCGCAAGGTTTTTGGGACCATACCCCTTCAAGTCCCCCCAGTCCAGTGTTGCTCCTATGTAAGAATAAAAAGTAGATGGAGCACTGGACTTGAGATAAATGTGCTGCGCTAAGTAAGTATTAGCCTTTTGTTGTTTTCTGCATCTTGGTGACGTGTCGTAAGTGAATTTTGAAAAGTATTTGAATTTCAAATATACTTGGACACGTGTCACTTATCCGGGTGATGTAGTTGGTAAAGATGCATTTTCGTGAGACGTGGTGGTATTTGTCACACCCCGACCCGCAGCGGAATAAGAGTCGGGGCATAATTGGGTTATCACCAAAGCTCATGATGTTTACTAAAATGTTTCATACTTATTAAATTCAAATTACATCTTAAATATCCAAATCAAAATTCATACAATTACAAGGAAATGAAACTATGTAAATAATCCAAAGCTTAAATTGGTTTATTCTTCTAGGCCTTCCTATGTGTTTCTTGCCTCAGCTGGATCACCTGTATCATGTGTAAAACGGGGGATATTTTGGGTCAACAAAAGTTGGCGAGTGAACCTTGATAAACATTGTTATTAATTTCTTGTTTTGTTTAATATGGAAAATTTGTGCAATAATCACATGTGAGCAAACATATATAAGTAAACAAACACAAACCACTTTGAATGAGTATATGATATGAACGATGATGAATGTGAGATCAAGGCTCAATCAAACGGAGCCGATCTTATGAGGCACCTGATGCTCAACCCGTCTCCCACGGGGAACTGATGGGCCTAATGAAATGCGTGCACTGAAAATGATAAATCCAAACTACATATAATCCACACAACAATTGATACACATTGATACACATTTGATCACGGATACGATGTATGCACAAGTGTTTAAATATAATAAAGAATTAAACGACACATGATACACCCCAAAATATGATTAAAACGGGGAATTGATAGAGATTCACTCACATTGGGTGCGTTCTTTGATGACGTTGGATGCGCACGAATTTTAGGATTTGATCGACGAGGGAAAAACTAACCTAAAATAATAACGAAATGATTCGGTAAATAAATGGATTTTATTTGAGACTAATACTTTTAATTCATAATGTTAATGGGATTTTAGATTTATTTTTGTGAGTTTAAGGAAATTTTCTAACTTTAAAAATCTTATTTTTAAGTATTTTTAAATAATTTTCTAATTAAATAAATAAATAAAAAGAAATAAAAATTTTGACTTTTTGACCGTTGACCGTTGACCGGTCGGACTGTGTTTTTATATACGCTGAGTGAGGTTCGAACTCGGGACCTCTCGTATACGTGCACGCAGCTCTACCAGCTGAGCTACGTGTCTAACCCGAAATATTCTCTGTTTTAATTATATTTATATACTAATTAATTTTAAACTTATTTGGTTTTTATTAAAATGATTTATATGGCCGAACCGGTTGCAGGGACCCGGAGTCGAACTCGAGTCCTTCGGTTCGAGTGCGCACAGCCCAACCAGTTGGGCTGTGTGTCAAATCTGTTTAACTTATGGATTATATTATTCTTATAAACATTCTGTGACTTGATCTGATTAAGTTTTAATGTTGGTTTTATTTCTGAAAGTCGGTAACGTGTGCGATTCGAACCCGGGACGTGTGTATTGTTTGTGCACACAGTCCACCGCTGGACTATGTGTCTAACCCATTCGAATATCCAGTTTTAATTATATTTAAACCTATACTCGACTTCATCTTCTTCGTTTACAAAAACACAGAACAGTGAAGTCCGACTGTTCTGTTTAAATCGATCATCAAGACTTATAATTGGTTGGAATGAAATAGATAAAGAAGATTATGGAATAAAATGTACCAAAACAGAATGTCTTCTCAGATTTCCGGCAAGAGTCGTCGGCTCTGATTGGTGACTTCCGGCTGAGTGAATTGATTAACAGTTTTGATCAATGTGTTGTGCAATTAAGTTACTAAACAAGAGATATCAAGAGGGTTTAGATGATTGTACCGATCGACAGTGAGACTTCGGATTTTCAGTGATTTTCTGGTGAGGGTGGGAATTTCCGGCAACGTTGTCTGAGACAGATTCTGGTTGAACGATTTAGGTTAATACATGCCGAATAATGGATTACAAACAAAAGAGTCGAGAATTTTACCGATTTGAAGTAAGTCTCGGTTTTCCGGTGAAAGTCCGGCGAATGCAGGATATCTCCGGCGACGTGTTTTGGGATGAATAAAGCTTCGGAAACGATCGTGGTTCTGAGCGAAAGGATTTCCAGAGTGTTCAAGTGGGTATTTATAGTGGAAACAGGCTGAATTGGGTTTGAATTGGGTCAAGGTTCGCGATTGAAGATTTCCGTCGGTTATGACGGAAATTGACTGCAGGCAACGGTTATAACCGACGTCGACATCAATTTGTGCGGTTCAGTCAAAAGGAATTTGGCCAAAATCGCGGATTGCCGGATTTTCTGGTGATTGCGAGTTCTGGCGCGCTGATTACCGGATTTGACTTTCGGGTTTTATTATATATGTTATTTGTTTCCATGTTTATCACAAAAGCAGTGTGTGGCGGAGCGGTGTGTCGTGTGTTTGAGTTTGTGGGTGACCCGGTTTCGAAACCCGGCGTCTCCATATTTTTTTTAATTCATTATTTTTTGTTATTTAATAATTATGTTTTAAAATTCTAATATGTATATTAATTATGTATTGTTTAAAATTAATACGAACCATAAATACGCAACGAAACTTATAACTGAGTATTAGATTGATAAACGAAGCGGGTTTGGAAACCCGTTTTTCGACGAATGTTACAGTATTGTTGATAGGTTGTCAACAGTACATGCCTTACAGCATTTAGTGTCATTTCGGCGACACTCGTGCGTGTGGGGCGGTGACTGTTCCCCACTCGCCCCTGCAGTTACCTGGGGATACGTGACTGTCGCAAAAGTCGTTGCAGTCAAATCTTGCATTAATTGCGATTAGTATATAAAGGGATCAACGATCCATTTGCTTCCTCACCAGATTAAATCTTGAGAGAAAATCTTGTGTTCATATATTCCGGCGACCTTCAAAGTTCTAAGATTATTCTTCGAAGTTTGAGTTATGGCCACCGGTGCAAGCTCTGCTGATATGCCATCGACGTCAAGTTTGCCACCATTAAAGTGGTCAAAGAAAGATTTTGATAATCTTGCTACCAACTTCATGTTCGCTCCGTCTTGGAAGGCGTTTTTTTCCGGTAGCGAATGCCACGGCGGCTGATGTTCCGGCCGGCTATATCACGTTGTTCTATGACTATTTTGCCGAAGGAAACTTCAGGCTTCCGGTGACCCATTTTATGCTGGAAATCCTTGATTTTTACAAATTCCATATTTCTCAATTAAGCCCGATGGGGATGGTTAGGATCCGACATTTTTAGTTTGTTTCCCAGTCGATGCAGATCTTACCAACGGTCGAGAAGTTTCGAGTCTTCTATCAGCTGCATTGCTCTTTGGGTTTCTACTCGTTCCAACAACGCGTGCAAGCAAAACGGTTGTTGTTAGTGCCACCCAAATCTTACAACGACTGGAAACAGAAGTTTTTCTTCATAAAGGCGGCAGTAATCCCGATGAAGATGACTTTTCGAGCTGGTGATGATATCGAGCTGGAGACCCTCCCCATACCTGCTGACGAGGTGTGGTACCAGGACATTAAAGATGTGCCCAACGTTGTTTTGCCGGAGAGGGCTCTCATCGCTGCTGGGATGAGTATTTTCTAGAAAAAAGAACGCCGGGAAAAACCTGTGTAAACTGAAGACGGAACTGGTACGTAACTGTTTAACTTCCTAGCAATATCTTTGAATAGATATGTACTGATGCAAAAATATTTGTTATATAGTTGCACCACTCTACTTGGTATCCTTCAAGAGAGAAAAATGGAAAATGGCCATCGTGCCCATTGCTGAGGGTGAGGATACCTGGTTCTCACAAATCTTGGGGAACTTTGAGCTGCCCAAGAAGGAGGATCTGGAGGCGCAACCGTCTTCTGTGACTGGTAACTAAATTCTTACAAGGCCTACGTTGATATTGCAATATTACTCTTGAACATATTTTCTAAGTAATATTGCAATATAACTAATGGCGCAACCTTTGTTCAATATGATTTACTATGTAGGTGATTTGCTAAACTTGGGTGTAGGCCCTGACTCGAAGAAGAAAAAGAAGCCAACTGTTGCTGCAGCTGCTGCACCGCCCCTTTCCAAACCAGTTCAAAAAACCAAGCCATCAGCTGATGCGAAAGCTGAGGGTAAGAAAGGTACGCGTCTCGTATCTGACTCTTGGTGTGATTATGTGGTGGTGTCGGACTCACTGGAGGGTCTTGCGCCTGTAGGTTTGAGGAAACCAAAGCCAGAACCCATTGACACCTCCTCTCTTCCTGCCTCAAACCCAGACGATCCCTTGGAAATACCCTCAAGCCCGGAAGAGGCGTTGAAGCGCACTTCCAAGAAGAGGAAGGAGTCTGAAACTAAACCTCATGTTCCAACAAAAGTTGCGCGCCCGCGCATTGGCAAGAAGGGCAATCTGGATGCCTTTGCAAAGAAGTTCTCACCTGGTATGTTCAGTTTGTTGCGCATTTCTATCGGAAAATTTTGTGCAGAATCTTATACTTGGTGTTTGTTAATGTGCTTGCAGAGAAAATGGTGAAGGCTGCGCCGGCCACCTCATCTGCTATAGCGCATGCCTGAAAATGTTGAGGAGGGAGATGCGGATCGAGAGGCACCCGTTTTTTACTCCGACCTCATCGTCCCAGAAAATATTGAGAAGGTGACTCCAGAAGAAGAGTCTAAAAAATTTGACGCTGAGAATCCTGCTGGCGAGCAGGTTAAAGATACTGCTACAGATACTACAAGGGATCCTGCTGAAGAGCAGGTTAAAGATACTGTCTCAGATCTTGGGGTGAAAGATACCGCCACTGTGGAGCAAGAGAAAATATCTACCCCTCTGCCGGAGCCTCCAAAGTTGATATCTAAGGGAGCTCGCCCTTCAACACAAAGCGAAGGCTTTATGTCTTTTGATGATTCTGATGAGGAGTCACCCATTCGCCCAGAGGAGACGCCTGGGGATTACTACTATCGTTCTTATACTGGGAAACGGGCCTCTGCGATCCATTAGCCTGTGTGGAGGGTTAAACAAGGTGATGTTTTTACAGATTGGCACTCCTGCAGGGAGTGGTATAAGGGCATCTTTCCTCCAGCGGAGGTGAAACGCCAAGAAGAGAAAGACCACGAGGCTACATACGAGTCATATTTGCAAGAGTCTGCCCTTGCATCTTCTACAATAAACAGGATTGTGCGCGAATGGCGCAGTATGAACAAGTAATGGGATGATGTTGAGGTTGACAAGGCGAAAGCCAAACTTGAAAAAGAGAAGACGTTAAAGATGATCGTGGATTTTGAGGCTGAAAAAGCTAAGTTCGAGGAGGAAAAGAAGACCGAGGAGTGGTCTGCGCTGTCTTGGAAGCGCAAATGTGAGGCTGCTGCTGCGCAATATGCTGACGAGCGCAAGCACTTTGTGGAGGCTTGCGATCGAGATAACAAAGAAAAGACCTCTCTGCGTAGTGAAATTGAGAAACTCAAGAAAGAGAAGGCTGATGCAGTTGTGGCAGCAGAGGAGGCGCGTTCTCACCGTGAAAGGAGTGAGCAGAATGAGGTAGTGACCAAAATGACCCTCCTCCTTAAGAACAAAGAGATCGATGATCTAACTTCCATGTTATTTGACCAGAAGCTACTTCAAGCGGAAGCAGATTCCTTGAAAAGGGATATCAAGCTTCACTTAACCGAGAATGCCGAGTTGACGCGCCGCTTGACCGAAGGTGAAGAGAAACTTCATGAGACAGAGGTCGCTCGTGCTACAGCTGAGAGCTTGACAGAATCGTTGATGAACCAGCTTACCTGGTTGCAGGAGTATGGATTGTGGAGGTATTTTCCCTTTCTTTCGATATATTCATCTTTGTTGAATTATTATATCTTATATTGACATGTTTATTTTGTAGATTGCGAACTCCATCTTGAACTCTACAAAATTAGATGAGAGAGTGGCGGAAGTAATGGTGGCAGCGCGGAACGATGGTCATGCGGAGGGTTATAGGGAGTGCACCCTTCATGTGGCTCATGCGCTGAAGACCCAATGGGATACAAGCCGCGTTGCTACGCATGGAATCGACACTGTTGCCATTTATACTGCTGCCAAGGAGAGCTATGATCAATTACATATTCCTGTCATGGATCTTGTCGATGCTGTGCTGCAACATGATGATTTCGTGGATAGATTAAAAGAAATCTTCTCTAAGGCAGAGGAACAAAAAGATGTGAAGGATGCAGGTAAATAGAGTTAGATGGTGTTTATTCTCGTAGTTGTCTGTAGATTTCTTTTTGATGTATCGTTGCGTTTGATGCGCAAGTACTTTTGATGTGAATATAGTATATTTAGTTTACAATTTTTGCATGTGGCCAATTACTTGTTTAGGATAGACAAATGAACAATTTCTTTCCTCATGTGTGAGCGTAAGTATTAAGTTATCTTGTGGCTCATGAGTTTGTGTTTTTGTTTATCCAAAGGAATTGCATGCATTTGTAAATAAACATATATAAAACTGTAAGTAGTGACAGAGTATTTTATTCATACTGATAAAGCGTAAAGCTATGGCTGCCACTAAGATTACATAGGAAATAAAGTAAGCAGTCTCGTTACGCAACGCCCAGAAGTTGCTTAGCTGACTGAGATTACATATAACATCTGTGTAGTTGTTGGGCGTTCCAGGTTCGAGGAACACTGGATCCGTCCATACGCTTCAGAGTGTACGCGCCTTTTCCCAATACTTCATTTGTCACGTACGGACCTTCCCATTGCGGGGCTAACTTCCCCGGTTTTTCGGCATTCGATGCTTCATTATCGCGAAGAACAAAGTCCAGGCAAAAAGGAGCATATGCGTACCCTCTTGTTGTAATACTTTTCAAGCTGAGACTTGTATTTAGCTTCGCGAATCACTGCATTCTCTCGTCGTTCTTCTAATAAGTCTAGATCGATGCGCCTTTGTTCTTCGTTATCTTGCTTATCCAAAGCTAGCATCCTTGGAGATGGTAACCCAATTTCGGCAGAAATCACACGCTCCGTGCACAAGGCTAAAAGGAGTTTCTCCAGTACTAGTCTTGGGCATAGTTTGGTGTGCCCACAAGATGCTAGGCAATTCATCAATACACCCCCGCCGTATCGTGCCGAGGCGGGCTTTGATACAGTCGACTAACTGTTTGTTTATGCTTTCAACTTGACCGTTTGCTTGTGGATGCGCAACAGAAGCAAAGACATGCTGGATTCCCATTTCGGTCATCCACGTTTGCAACTCTTCAGCCGTTAAATTTGGACCGTTGTTTGTAATAATGCGCATGGGTAGACCAAAACGACAAATAATGTATTCCCAGATGAATTTGCGAATTACCATCGCTGTAGTAGAAGCTAAGGGTTTAACTTCAACCCATTTGGTAAAGTAATCGACCGCAACAATGATGAACTTGACTGCGCCGAGCGCATCTGGAAATGGTCCAACTAAATCAATGGCCCATTGTTGAAAAGGCCAAGCTGTTGTGACGGGTACCAAATGATTCTTTGGGCGCAACGTTTTAGGGGCATGCCTTTGGCGGGACATGCATTTGCGCAAGATCTCTACAGCGTCAACGTACATTCCGGGCCAATAATACCCTGCGCTTTTCACTTTGGCTACTACCATGCGTGGCCCAGAATGTATACCACATAGCCCCTCATGAACCTCCCTGATCAAGTATTGTGTATCATGTTTGTTAACACAGCGGAGCGAAGGACCCAGAGCGTCGGTACAGAATACCGTCAACCATCTCATAATTAAGGGCTTTGCATCGTAACTTATGTGCTTGCGCTTTATCTTCTGGTAAAGAACCATGTAACAAATACATCATTATTGGAGACATCCATGATGGATCTCCTACTTCGACCATTGTTACTTGTCTGAGAGGGACTGATGGATTACTTAAAACTTCGATGCGAACTTCCTTTGCCAAATGTTTAAAACTAGTTGCTGCTAGTTTACTTAGAGCAACAGCATGTTTGTTTTCGATTTGCTTGACGTGTGTGACTTTAAATTGTTGGAACTGTGCTATAAGAGCTTTAGCTTGCGCCAAGTACAAAGCCATGATATCTCCCTTTGCATCGTACGTTCCAATTACTTGCTCAACAACTAATAATGAATCAACATGGGCTTCTAAGTTTGTTGCACCCATTTTAATAGCGAGGCGTAAGCCTGCTAGGAAAGCTTCATATTCGGCCTCGTTGTTGGTGCTTTTAAAATCCAACCGAATTGCATATGTGAATTCTGCTCCCTCTGGACTCATTAATCGAAGACCTGCTCCAGCCCCATCACTGTTTGATGCGCCATCTGTAAACAATGTCCAAGCTCTATTGTCTATGACTAGGACTGGGTTTTGAATTGCTTGACATTCTTCAATTTTATCAGCAGGAATTTAGCGATGAAATCTGCCAAACTTGGCCTTTGATAGCTGGTCGAGGTTTATAACAGATGTTATAACCTCCCAATTCTATTGCCCACTTTGCAAGTCGTCCAGAAACATCTGGCTTTGTCAAGAATTGGCCAATGTGAAAATTTTTTAAAACTGTAATAACATGCCCTGAAAAGTATCTTCGCAGCCTGTGCGAGGCGTGAACTAGTGCTAAAACTAATTTCTCCATAATTGAATACCTTGTCTCTGGGTCATTAAACATCTTGTTGATATAATAAATTGGAGACTGGACCCCTTCGCGTTCTACCAACAAGACAGCACCTACTGCTACCTCAGATGCAGCAAGATATAAGACCATGGGTTCTTTTACTCGAGGAGCAGTAAGTGTGGGAAGTTGAACTAAACAATCTTTCATTTGTTGGAAAGCTTGATCAGCTTCAGGAGTCCATGCGAACTCTTTGCTCTTCATACAATTGCGTAAGGTTCGAATAAATGGATAAGACTTTGCAGCATGATTGGCGAGGAAGCGGTTTACCGCAGCTAACCTTCCAGCCAAACGTTGCATCTCTTTGATGGTACTAGGGGAAGACATTTTTTGTATTGCTTCGACCTTCTCAGGATTAACTTTGAAACCGTCCTTGGTGACGATAAAACCCAAAAATTTTCCCTCCTCCATGCCGAAGGAGCATTTGCTTGGATTTAACTTTAAATTTACCTTTCGCAGAGAATCAAACGTTCGTTGGATGTTGTCTAACATAGTGTCTTCTGAATTACTCATAATGACCAAATCATCAATGTAGACTTCCACAGTTTTCCCGATATCATCTCCAAAAACTGCATCCATCAATCTTTGATAAGTAGCTCCTGCATTGCGAAGACCAAAAGGCATCTTGGTATAACAAAAATGCCCTTCTCCGTGCGAAAAGTTGTTTTATCTTTGTCCTCTTTTTTCATCAAGACCTGATGATAACCTTTATAACAATCTAGAAAACATTTCCAGCAAAAGGAAGCTAATGAGTCAACCTTTTTGTCAATCTCGGGAAGAGAATAACAATCTTTCGGACACGCCTTGTTTAAATCTTTAAAATCTACGCGCATCCGCCATCCACCATTATGTTTCTTTACCATGACTGGTTTGCCACCCAGGTTTGGTATTTGACTTCACGCAGAATACCAGCATTTAATAACTCGGTGACTTGTTCGTTCATCGCCTCTGTCTTTTCTGACCCGAGGCTGCACTTTTTCTGTACAACTGGTTCTGCTGATGGAAATACATTCAGACAATGTTCCGCAATGTTGCGTGGGACACCGACCATGTCGGCAAGTGTCCAGGAGAAAATGTCTTTGTTGCGAAACAACAGTAGTTTAAGTTTTGCGCGAATTTCAATACTGACTGCAGGCCCTAACAGGATTGTTTGCTCGGGATACTTATTGTTGAGTACCCATTTTTCTGGTTCGTTACTTGGCAATGTCTTGACAGCCTTACTAATTGGTTCTTCAATAGACATGATTTCTTTCCGCGCGTAAAGTATAGCTATACCATTTGGTGTTGGAAAACCACAAGCGGCATGTGGAGCGGAGGTAATCATACTAAAATCACGTTGCGCTTGGCGTCCCAATAGTGCATCGTGACGGGAATTTGCCGGCATCACCATGAAGTTGACGTTACTCGTTCGAGAACACCTCCCGTCAGATAAAGTAACAGGAAAAAGGATTTGTCCTAGAGGAAAAACAAACTCATTGCAGAATCCAGTTAATGGAAAATCAACTGGTTCCAAACGTGCCTTATCCTCAGGATCTAGCTGCTTGAAGCACTACTCATACATAATATCCATGGAACTACCAGGATCTATAAACATATAATCTGTTTGGTAGTGCCCAAAGATACCTGTGATAATCACTGGCCAGTCATCTTGAGGACTTCCTGGAACGATAGGAAAAATGACTTGCTGTTCGCGCCATGTGTTGTTTTGAAAGTGCTGAAGGCTACGCTTGCGCAACGAGCCACCTTGAATCATGGAAACGTGTTGTTTCATTTTCTTGTTGCTAGGCCCTTCGTCCCTGCGCGTAATCTGTTTAGTATCTTTGCGCACATTCTGGAGTAGATGTGTAAGCTTCCCACTCTTTAATGCTTTTTCAATCTCCGTGCGCAGACTGATGCAGTTATCTGTTGTGCGACCAGTGTCTCTATGATAGTTACAGAACAAATTTGGGTCTTGCCCTTTTTTGTTTTTCATTGGTTGTGGCTGTTTGAACTGATAATTCTCCGTGCTGAGAACTTCAGCCAGAGATTTCGTCAAGGGAGTCCACTGGCGTTCCCTATTCTCTTGTTTAATCGCTTTTTGAGTTGTTATCTTGTTAATTGTTGCACGCGCATCGATTGGTGAATAAGGAGAATACGAATTCTGACTTGACTCTTTCCAATTTCTCTTATACTTGCGACTAACTCTACTCAGGTCTTGCGGACGATTCTGAGGTAGAGGTGGCCTATTAGAATTCAAGTTGCGCTCAGTCTGGGCATAGACCTTGGCTGCCGCCATGAGTTTATCCCAGCTCTTTGGAAGGCCAGTTGTACAGGAAAGCACTTTAATCATTTCGTCACACCTTACCGCGTATTTGAACTTCGCGCGTATAAGGTCTTCGTGAATATCTCCAATCTCTAAAACCTCTTTATTGTAACGCGTAATAAAGTCTTCCAGGTTCTCATCGTCCATCCGCCAGATGTTCATTACATCTGAGGAATCGCGCACGTATCGCCGTTGCTAACTGAAGTGTGTAAGAAAATTTTCCTTTAAGTCATTCCAAGAGGAAAGTTTACCTGTAGGCAAATTATCAAACCAAAGGCGCGCAGCGCCGGTAAGGGTTTGTACAAATAGGTGACACCACATAGGCAATGTCCAGCCCCCAAGTAACCCTGCACCGGTAAAGAGGCGCATGTGATCATCAGGATCGGTTAAACCGTTAAACTTTCCAACATTGGATGGTAATTTCGCTCGCTCCAACGGAGCCAGTGCTATCTCTCTGGTAAACTTTGATTGTTCAGCTGCTTTGGTTGGGCGATACACCAAATTGTAATCATGCTCAGCTTCTGGATTGTATACTGCACGTACTTTTGGCTTGTAACTAGCATGATCTGCAGATATTCGATTGAAAATACTTGCACTATCCCCTTCCTCATAGGTCTTATCGAGCTCATCGTGTTGGGTGTCCCGTTTCTGTGAAGACCGCGGGCCCAAACGAGAGTGGACAGATGCACGACGCTGAACGTTTTCTTCTTGCCTTCTATTACTAGAATGAACAGGATCATTACTGGTTTTAGAATACACTTCTGTTCCATCTTCAGATATGTGTGAAGAGGAACGAGCAGGATTTTGAGTATTACAACTCAAAACTCTAGGTGCCAGGCGAAGCATGGACCTGAAGAGCGTTAACCGGAGCTTGAAAAGCTGGAGTTCCGGTTTGGGCACATAGCTGAGCATACATAGCGTTTAGAGCCGCTTGAGATTTGATTAACCACGATAATGGAGTCTCTCCAGGTGGTAAAATCGACGTAACATCAACCTGAGGAGCTGCCGGCGTTACTGGAATACTCGCATGATCGGGATCATACTGAGCATTAGCTTCACCGGAGGAGTCCTCAACTATTTGTCCGTCGATCTGAGGTCCGACAACAACGTGGCGGATCTCTGATCGAGGAACTTGAAAAGACGATCCATCAGCCATGATGCTGCAGATCTGGGTGAAACGAAACGAAAGATGAGAAAAAGAATTGAAATCGGTGGGCGCCAATGAAGAAACCCTAGATCAACCAGATCGGAATCTAAGTAGATCTATGGAATGGACTCTTCATAAAAGGGTTAACCCCTCGTTTAGTTTCACGATGATAAAGAATGAGACAATACTCCGGCTGATCCTGCAAAACAGAACACCGTTAGCTCGCCACGGGGAGATGGGGGGTTCTCTCCGTGACCACCATCCGGGGTGAGAATAAGTACAGGTAGTCGGAAGTAAAGTATTGTAAGAGAGAGAGAGAGAGTTGAGAGTGAATACCTTTCCTTGAACTCCAAGTCACTTATTTATAGCCGGTGTTTGGCGCCAAAAGGAGAGATTGTTAACTTTAAAGGAATCTTCTGCTATTCCGTTAATGTTTGTGGCAATCCGTTAGTGCACACGGATTGTGAGCTCATCAGCGGTTAGGGAGGTGCCACGTGTCAACATGAGATCACTACATTTTATAAATGTGAGCATGCGATCACCGTGATCTTTCTCAGCCGTCCAGATGCTGCCATGTGGCAATTGGTTATAACCGAAAAGATGCTTGCACGATTGGGTGTTAGTGGCTTCTAGAAGATTTCATAGCTGTTACCCATCTGTTGTTCGCCACGTGTACATTCTGTTACAACAGAAAAGATTTCCTTTACTTTTGCACCAAGTCAAGGATTTTGCCAAGGGAAAGTTTCTCAGGATTAACTGTTTCCTTGCACGAGAAGCGCAAGGTAGTTAACTGATCTTCTTTCTTCTCCTTACTGCTTAGCGCAACGTTTGGTGGATACTTGCTTTGATATAAATATCCGCGCAAGGTTTGTGCATGAAGCATTATCAAACGAGATTGTTCAAGGTTAACTTTGAACCTTGTGCGAGCCCGCGTGAGGTAGTTAAATGAAACATTTATCCGAAGAGAAGGTTCAGGCTTTTAACTTTGAACCTTGCACGAGCCCGCGCAAGGTAGTTATATGATCCTTTCCTCTCTTAGATATTTTGCGCAGAATTCTAATAAATCTCATTTTGGCAAAGAAGTCTGTGCGAAGTCTCCTTAGTATTTATTAATGGGTATGGTTTCCTTGATTGGCGCAAGGTTTTTGGGACCATACCCCTTCACATACGTACTAACCAGATAATAAATATATTTTTTTTACCAAAGAATTAAATAAATAAACCAAACAAATATCCAAAACCAAGTCACATACGAGTTCAACTAATGATCACCCTGTGCCTATGTAGTTTGAAGTTTTTAGCCGCTCATGGTGGTAAAAAACGCACAAACAAGTTTCGAACAAATCTGATATATCATTATTAATAAGCGTATAAAAGGTTTAACGTTTATATCTAACGGTCTGCAACTTGTTCTTTCACTTCAATCGCCTTCCAACTCTTCGTTCCAATGTTGTTTTTCGTTCACAGCATGTGCATTATGAATAACAATAGGTTCCGTATCAGAATAATAATTCCTCGATGTGAAGCCGCTTCATATAATTCGTCTAGTAAGTCTCGAAAATGCCTTGTATTGTGTGTATCTTGACATATTTATACGGACTATTCTCACTACAAGTATCATGATTCATGATTGGATTCAAATAAGACTTTATGGCTTGGGCCTTTTTTAGCGGGTTTCTAAAAGGCATAGATGGGCTGGGCTTACGAACCGCAAATGAACAGTGGGCAGCCTGTTCTATTAACTTGATCAACTTGTTCTTTTCTCGGTCAACATAGCATACCAAATTCACGAGAATTTTGATGTTGGGTTTTGTTTTATCCACATCTAGCATTTAAGAGTGATTCTCTTTGCACTAAGATTTGACACATGACAAATTTTTTATTAAATTTTTGCCTAACTTTTATTAAAAGTTTTAATATTGTATTTTGTTTAAAATTTTTTTAAATATATGATACTTTAAGTAATTTCAAATATATAAATACTAGTCTGATCGGTTTTTTATTACTTTCATATAAATTTTACTAAAATTTGAGTTGTTTCGAAATAATATTTATTTTTTGGTAAAAGATATGATTAATAAAAAATATAAAATTTTACAACATTACTAGAATTCGATGTATTATGTTCGTGACACACCTTACATTACCTTAACTGTGAATTTGATATTCTCAACGGTGAGACTTAGTTTCATCAACATTAATTGTGTTTTTTTTTTTCTCACTGTTAATATTTAATTTAATTTAAAAACTACATTTTTGTTTTCATTTCAAATTTCAATTTAAAATAAACTATTTTTTGGATATTACACGACTTCACATACATTGACCATAACTTAGACCTTTTTAAAATAAAAAATAATATATAAGTTTAAGAAGATAAAAAAGTACATATATTTGGTGGAGGGAGAACCAGGTATTTGTCTCTTACTTTTTGATAAAATTTACGTTAAACGTAAATCTATAAGTTTAAGAAGATAAAAAAAGTACATATATTTGGTGGAGGGAGACCCAGCTATTTGCATCTCTTGCTTTTTGATAAAATTTACGTTAAATGTAAATAAAAAACGATCAAGACGGTATACTCGAAATTATATAAAGCTATATTGTATTAGAAGAAAATTATAATTATTATAGTTTAAATGAACGCTAGTAAAAAAATTAGAGAGGGGAAAATCATAATTCAAGTCATGTGTCAAATCAGGTCATGTTCGTGATACTCTAAGCTCGTTTATTTTTCTTTTTCGCAAAAATACACAATTAAAATAAATAAAAGCTACAAACTAATAAAAACGACTCTAAGATTATTAAAAATTATACTATTTAAATAAGATAATCGCATGTGTTTTATAACACATCAAACAACCTTATGGAATTTATCCTAGTTAATTGGACTGATTATTTTTACTTTCTTAATACATACAATCATTTAGAACCAGTTACGTACAACTTGGGTAAATTATAGTTTGATTCCAAGGTTTAATATCTGCATAGAATCATAGTTATCTAAGAGGTTTTTTGTTATTCTCTTAATGGTTTTATTAAGATACTATATCTGAATCAGTAAGAGGTAAAGGTGTTTGGTTCATAAAAATAACACACTTTAATAGTTCAGTTAACATCTTAATGATTAAGTGATAAGAGGATATTGATTGATTAAGAGACAGATTTACACTTGCCATAATAAACTTCCATGACCCTAAGACGTTAGCCACCACCCACCACCCACCACCAACCACCACCAGCACCCATAACAAACTCTGCCAACCACCACCACTCGCCACCGCCACCCACCACCATCATCACTGCCAACCACCACCACCATCCGCCACCGACACCCACTACCATCACCGCTTGTCATCGCCAACCACCACCCGCCACCACCGTTAACCACCCACCACCATCATCAACCACTACCACCACCGGTCGCCGCCAACCATCACCCATTAACAACATCGCCAACTACCAGCGACAATGCTAACAACCACCATCATCACCCGCCAACCACCAGACACATTTTATTCAGCACAAAAAAAGTTTAGACATGAAATATAGTCATTTTGCACAATTATTCAGAGCTTCAGCCAAACAACACTTACTAGTTTAGAGCCACTTACCCGATCATACCTCTTGCTGGTTCAACATTTATTGGTTCAATGGTTACCAAATAGCCCCTAACATTCACGGGTCACAATTCATTGTTAAGATAAAATGTAATAAATTAAGGTTGATTACGATTAACATATAATATAAAGTTTGACATTATAATATTAAATTTCACTTCGACTTATCTCGTTTATAATTTATTGTTAATTTAGTGGTTTTATTTTTATAATTATTTTAGTATATGTGTATAGCTATAATTTTCACAGATTAGCATTAGACATACCGTTTTATCGTTTTTGGTATAATTTTATATATAGTAATAATCTTATATAAATAAAATGTTCATATAGGTTTTCGGGCAAGATCAAACTTAATGTGTAAAGCTTAGACTCGAGCTCATTTATTAGATGATTCTCTCTTATGCTTATTAAAGCGTAACTAAATTCAAGCATTTTATCTTGAGTTGCTTACCAGTAGCTTGGCTTGTTTAAATCCTGAATTAACGCGAGTAGTAATTTTCTATTTAATTTAATTTGACGCAACTAGTCAGTTTTTTTCGTTGTGATATATGTCGTAGTTTTAATTAAGGCTGTAAATAAGTTGAGCTAGGTTAGGCCCGGGCTTGAGCTCAAACTTAAACGAGCCTGTTCGCCTTCACATGTTTTTTTATTGAGTTGAAAAGTCAAGTTGAGCCAGCTCATGACTTGTCAAGCTGACTCGCTAACCTTTTACACGCGTATTGAAATATAAATGATAAAAAGAAAATTATATATGTGACACACATGTATCTTTTGGACTTTTGGTTGTAGTCTAGCATCCAGGGTTATTCCGCATTAGTTGAACATTGTTTCCCTTGGTAGTAGACAACTTACCGCCTGATTAATTTATTCTCTCGTTACAAATCAACACCTTTTTTGTTTTTTGTTTTTTGTTTTTTGTTTTTTTTCTTTATTATTATTAATTGTTTTGAGCGAACAAGATGGTGGTTTATTGGTAAAAACAAAGTTTTTAGTTGTTTCAAAGATGATATTAATTTTCTACAATTTTTTTTGAACGGCTCTCATTTTTCTAAATAATCAACATTTTTTTTGTATGTTGTTCTTATTATTCTTAATTGTTTTGAAGGTGATATTACTTTTACTAATTGTTTTGAAGGTGATATTACTTTTCTACATTTTTTAACGGCTCTCATTTTTCTAAACAATCTACAAATAAGTTGTTTACTAAAGAGTTAAAATTTGCCATAAATACATAATACACATGCCTCCATTCATACATGTTTGTCGCTTTTTTTCCACGTTGGCAATTTCATTTCATTAATATAACTATTAATATAACTTTTATAAAGTAATCTATTAGATTTCTTACTCTTCAACCATGTACTCGTAAATATTCTTCTCCAGAGTTATGATGCTATTTGCATAACTTTATGTTGCTTGTGAGTCTTATAATATACTGCCCCACGTTTCTCTTATTGTTCTTGAGTGTTATTTTGTTTCTGAAATATATCTTCTTGTTGTTTCTGTGTTCGCAATTTTTATTTGTTTAACAGTAATCTACATTTACTTCATCATTTTAGTTAAGAAAAAAAAAACTAAAGAGATGCATGCATTTTCAACTGATCGGGTATAATGTTTTATCAACTTGTTTTAGTTTATATGGGTTCGTGTAAATAGATATACATTTTATTAACTTTGAGCCAAGCACACAATCTTGGACTTGTTTTGAATATTTCGTCAACTAATATTATTTCACTTTCATGTGTTCAACTCTCATGAAGCTTTGATGGAATAGGTTCAAAACTTGCACGCAGTCTTGGTTACGCTTGTTGGATATTTATGTCTGGTTCGATAGGTCAACGCTGCCGATCGGGTCCTGACCCGTAAGAGTTACACCGTGGGTAACGAACTTAAATTCACTTAACTAGTTTAACTGGTAAATTACGAACAATATGCGAAACGGATCATAATTATGATTATGAGCGAGATTATATTATTGTTGCGGGTACATGGACCGAGTGAGACGGGTATATTCGTCTCGCCATTTGTTGCACATATACTCGAGCTATGACATATCACACATGCACTTTTGCATGTGTGCCTATTGGACATGCATAAGTTTTACAAAACTTGTCCTATCTCCAAGTGCATGACCACCATGTGTTGAGCATGCATAAGGCTTCAAGGTCTTTATAAGGGAAGTGTATGGACAGGTATTATGGTTGCAACAACTTAATCAAAACTCTCATAACACCCAAAACAATAACCGGACACATCCACCTCCGGCTAGCTCGCCGCCACCACCACCGTCGCCGGCCCCACCCCTGCTGCCGCCGCTCTCCGCTGGTCGCCGCCGCCTGCACCGCCGGCCACCACCGCTGAGACCCGGCTCACACTCGCGTTTCGCTAGTTCGTGTAACTAGCACTTGTTCGTTGAACCTCGGTGTCTCAACCGGTTTATTACTAACCGAAGGTATATCTAAACCCCCTATGGTTTGCTTTTCTATTTCGTGTTTGCATGTCGGTGACCTTGTTCCATTACGGATGTTCCTTGGTATAAAATGTTCATGTTATTTTGTTACACACGCTTCCGTTGCTTATAAATGTACATATATATATTGTGTTAAAGTTTTTATTCTAACTAAACACACACACACACACACACACACACATATATATATATATATATATATATATAAATACTTGCCAAAGTGTTTTTGACTAATCCTTGTAACGAATAAATATATACCTATATGAACCAGGTTCATAAAATAAAGTTTAAAATTATACCATGGACTTCCATCAGTGGTATCAAAGTCGATGCTCACCACATGCAAATCAAAATCGGTCTTTATTTTTTCACTGGAATAATAAGTCACAAACTTTAAGAGTTTAAAGATTTTGATTTATTTTATTTGAGGCAATATATATATATATATATATATATATATTATATATATATATATATATATATATATATTTGTTGACCAAAACTTGCCTCAAGAAACCTTTGGTTATGTTGAA
>CAMTDV010000267.1:5000-61876 GCA_947069175.1 Scalesia atractyloides
TAATCGAACCGACCGAACCATGCACATCACAATGAAATGTTTTACTCGATTACTTCGTTTATGATGATATCACAATAATGCTACTATAAATATTATATAAATAAGAAAACTACTAGAAATGAATACCACAATGCAAATTGTCATTCCCGCCGCATCGCGCGGGTACCCTACTAGTGAGACATAAACAATCAACCATTTGGAAATCCAACACACCTTGATACATCTATGTGACAAGCCCTTTGGTTGATATAGCTCATTCCATAATATTAAGCTTGTAATATAGAAAACCGACATGTAACACATCTTGTACCTTCAAATATCCGACACCTCCATATCTAATTAAGGCAACCTTTATCATCATTTAAACACATTATCATGTAAGCCACATTACCTTGTCTCCACAACCGAGCGGGTCGATGAGTGTTACGGGTGATATGTAGCTCGAATACAATTTTCCACGGTTGGCTATTGAGCCGAGGGCAACACGTGAGCAGGTTCCTTCCCATGTGATCAACCCCCATATTTAATTCGTAACACAATAGCTCATAACACCCTTGGTTGTGTTACTTTCAAGCATCATTTTCAAATAAAATTTGCATCAAAGATAGCCCCATTTAATTATTGGCAGATCCAGAGATTTTTTCTAAGGGGTTCACTTTTTTAAATGTTCTAATTTTATATATCTGAACATAAAAAAATTCGGGTCGGTTCGACAGTTCTGATCAAGTAAGATTCATCAAATAATAAAAAATACGATACAATAATGAAAAAAACGTCGTCATGATAAATTTAAAAACACTTAATATAAATAAGATGGTCTTTACGAATATAAAAACATACCTACATTTGTTACCTATGAGGTTTCATCTTTTAAAAACGTTGCATTACATTCTTAGTCGAACTTGTTGTAAGAATCTCCTTTCAACGTAGCAAATGCAAGAATCATTCATGTATCCATCAATCATCCTTTTAGGTAATTTTGTCTTTACATGCTTCATTGAACTCATACCACTTTTGTGAACCCAAACATTATACCAATAGACCACTAGGTCTTTCGATATTACTTTCAAAGAATATTCAAGTTGCGGGCGATAGAAGAATCTCAAAGCTTTGGGGAAAGTTACATGAGGATTGGATATTTGAGAGTTCTGGCTTGATGATAAAGAACTAAGACGATAAATATAAAGGATAAAATTATCATTAAGTGAAACATCATTAAATAAAGTTATATTTGATATTTCTAAGCTTGGTTTAGAGGCGCAAACAAACCAAGCTCGCTTATGAGTTACTCAAAACCAAGTCTATAAAACTTGTATTTCGTCGAAGTTTAAAACTTATTCTGTGTTGCTTAACTTGATTTTGGCTTGTGATGTCTTAGGCGGAACTTATTTTAAATATGTTGTTTTGAAGTATTGAATAATATTTTAAACTACTTCATTTTTAGCGCTTTGTACTAATTTTTATTTTTAAAATCGAGTCAAACCAAGCCGAGCCTAAGCTTTGATTTTCAGCTCAGTCTAAGCCAAGCCGAGTCAGCTCGATTTATAATCAAGCCAAGCCTGAGCTTAGCCTAACTCAACTCGGTTTGGCTCATAAACAACCCTAGCTACCAGACGAATGGACCCTCTTCGGTTCATATAAAGTGAATGGGCCTTCACCAAGCTGTGCATGTGGCCCATGAATGTTGCCAACATTTGGTTTGTGGTTGTTGGTTACATGTGCAACAAAGGCCTTAAATTTGAATTGAATCTTGTGTTGATAACCATTTTTAAATGTCTTGTCTATCATTTGAAAAGTCAAAATGTTATCATTACCTGTGAAAGAATAATTCTTCATAAACAAGTTACGATCGAAATAAAAAATACTACATCAAATCAAAAGGTAATCTAATAGAACAAGTAACTAACAGGTTCCAAACAATACTATATTACATTATCTATTTGAATCTCCTAAATTTTATTTATTTATATTTGTTTAACAAATTTCTTTTAATATTAATACTAAAAAGACTAGTATGTGTGGTTTAAAGCCTCTAAGGGCTTTATCATGCCACGTATATTTTGAGATAAAAATGGCGTCCCCTTTAACAATAATGGTTTGGGATAAAGCCGTACTAGCGCCCCCTACCTAATTAAATATTATAAAAAAAAAAAAAAATAAACAAAATCTGATTGGTTAAGAGGCATGGGGCCCACTAGATGCACCTATTCACGCCCATTAGTGGGCTGGCGGACATGGGGTAGCGCCCCCTTATAACGTGCACGGGTGGGGGAAGGTGCCATGGGGCGCTATTTTCGGTGATGTGACTGGGTGGCGTGAGGCCACACCCCCGGCCTAACTAATACATAGGTATCACTTATTTTATCTAAGATTAATAAATAACTTCAATTTTGCAATTTAGACCCTTTATTTTTTTTTTACTTTTAACCCACAGTTTTTATCTTTGCAATTTAATCCAATTCTTTTTTATTTTCAATTTAGTCAACCATACTTTTCATCTTTCTTAAATTTTTCGTTTCGTTCTAATTTTTTTGAGTTAACGCATGTGAGTTCAACATTTTTTCGTATATTTTTTTCCAATTGACTGGTCCGTCGCAACACATCTATTTTCTCCGTTTGACAAGTTCGTCCAACACGCGGGTCCTAGATTGACTTAGTTATTTTTTTATGTTTTACGTATCGGTTTAATTTCTCGGCAACAAGCGTTCGTGATTCAAAGATTTACGTATGCTTTTCATTCAGTATTATTTTTTTCTGTTTTTATTTATTTTGTTTTTACGAGTTTTTCCAATGTTTATGGCTGCTGACAATGGTATAACATTGGTACTAATTGACACAGTTTTACAATAACCACTACAACACAGGTGCTTAATACTAGTATATTACAAAAAGAAAAAATCCCAACTTCAAGACATGTAGATATAAATAAATAAAACTTTGAATTCAATTTTATATATGTTTTCCACTCCTAAAGGGTAAACACACAAGTTATAACTTCGATATATAATTAACTATTAACTAGTTATATATATTTAGCAAACCGATACACGTCACAAAACCTTATAAAGTTGATTGACGATGGTGATAACAACTAATGTGAAAAGTTTGATAAAAAAAAAGTTAAGTGTAACCTTCTTTACAACAAATAGTAATCACGTAACTTAAACTCCCTACAATTTTATAAATCCGCTAGTTATTCATTTCGTTATCTATGACATAGTAATCTAGTAGTATGGTATTTACCTCCATAAAAAATGTTTAACACCCACGTACCCCATGAATAGTCAGTATTAAAATTAACTAGATATATATATATATATATATATATATATATATATATATATATTTGGCAAATTCGATACACGTTACAAAACCTTATAAAATTGATTGACGATGGTGAGAACAACTAAGGTGAAAAGTTTGATAAAAAGAGTTAAAGTAACCTTCTTTACAACAAGTATTAATCACGTAACTTAAACTCCCTACAATTTTATAAAGCCCCTAGTTATCCATTTTGTTATCTATGACATAATAATCTAGTGGTATGGTGTTTACCTCCATAAAAAATGTTTAATGCCCACGTACCCATGAATTGTCCGTCCACACCTACATAACAGCAAAATATGCGAGACGGACGAGCGCTGCAATGGGTGTTTTCTATACCCCTTCCATCCTTACTAAGCCATGTAAGTGTCCATATCCCCAAGGACCTCTACATTGCGGATGATCTTGGTGCCACTCGTTTGATCTATTCGATTCAAATCACTAATGTCTTTTTCCAGAATTAGGATCCTGTTGGTAAATGAGTCATCTTTGTCGGATGGAGTTTTGGTAACTTCAAGCCATTGAAATATGGCAGCTAATCCCGAGCTTAAACCCTATTTTCTAAGAAAAAGCAAATCGGGAATCCTTCGTTCCAACCGTTATTGTTTCCATCGAATCCTAAATATCCTAAAGGAAATTTCGTGATCGTTTTATAAACTTTACAAAAATTAGTAAAACAAAATATCTTAATTTAACCTTGAGAATAAGTTTGCAAGAGTATAAAGAAAATAAAAATGTGGGTTATTATATATATATATATATTGATTGGATAAGTTCTTAGCAACAGTACTTATAATTCTCTCAATTTTCATTCTAACTACATGAACACCATGGTATATTCATATTGTAGATGAGGGTAGGGTGAAACAAGGGTATATATGTCAATAAGAAAATCAGTCAACTATATTGTTTATCCTATTAAACAAATGTGAAGGTGGGACCCTTAATGGCTTATTCTCAATAGCAAAAATATAAATAGCAATGTTTTTTTTCTATATAGTTATTTATTATTATCTGCTTAAAGCTTAAAGTTTGAATTTTACTTATGTCCAATATTTTTTAACTCTTTTTATAATAAAATATGATTTCTTATATAACAAGTTTTGATGCGAGTCTATATAAATTGACTATTTTATCAAAGTCTATATCTTTTGGAAGATTGTTAGAGTGAGTGTTGATATCGTAATAAACCGAACCAATATCAACCGAACTCCCACTACATCGCTCGTAAATTCCCACTAGTTTAAATAAATTGCTTAATTGCCATCCAAATTTGTTTTATAAACTCGGCCCATTTGCAATCCAATGAATAACTTTCTGTTGTAGTTAACGGTCTTCCATTAGGAAGATAGCCATAGACAAAAAATTAAATAGGTACACACCTCTTTAGTCCAAATAGACGTGTTCATCACATACAAAAACCCCAAGGAGGTGTCTGTGACAGGCACATCCGTCACCATGACACCACCACATCAGCATCTATACGGGCGGGCTTCGTAAACGCCTTGAAGGTGAGAAAATTATCTTATAATTAACTAGGTTAATTTTCAAATGGCCATTCTGTGAGACAAAATCCTTTTAACTAAGGTTAATTTATGAAGTAAAATAGAATATTAAAACAAACATTATTATATTGACATGAAAAAAATATATTATTACTTTTTAACACTGACATTTTAAATAAACTAGTGGGTTATACTCGCGATCTGCGACGGGGCGATCTAATTTTTAGTAGAAACGTAGACGCAATAATAAAGATAACGTTAATGGCAGGATTTTGTTTGATATTGGTTTGGTTCATTAAGATACCGACTTACCGAAAGAGAAACAAAAAAAGTGATGATATCGAGATGTGTTTATATCGATCGAAACAATAAAAACAAATATCAATTTCGGTACGTTGTTCGGCCAGTATTAGACCGTTTGTTTTGTTACATGTACAACACCAGGTTCGATTGAAACTTAAAAAAGATAAAGAAAAACCTAAAAAATAGAAAGGAAAAATGAAAAAAAAATCATAAAAACAAATCACAAAAATACAAAAATCACTGTAGCTAATAAGTTAATAAATTATATATATAATAATATAACATCAATTTCAAAACATTAGTTTAAACTATAATAATATATAAAGAATATTAGCAGTGTGATTTGAGGATCTGATTTTAGCCCATTACGAAACGATGTCCAGGTTTGGTGGGAAGACTCATGAAATATTCTATTATTATTTCTTTAGTGATTGTTGTGTATTGGAGAATGTAGTTAAGAAAACTTAGATATCATAAATTCATAATGATATATACTTGGAGCCTTTGTGGTATTTTTTTTTTAAACGTTAACTTCAATAGAAACGAACCAATCTGAAAAACCGGGTGGCTAAACAAACAAAAACGCTTACATAATTATAAATTTATACAAATTATCCTATGTCATAGTTTTAAGCTTCGATCTACTTTTAAACCACAAGAACCCGACCGTCTTTACCTCGCTAATAATGGTTTCGACCCGAGCCAGCTTGTTTGAAAACCTTATCTCGTTCCTAGGTTTCCTTATACAACAACTGATGATGATGATGCCATAAAAAACGGTTCTTTCCGGCTCGTTTAAACCAGAATGTTATGAAGTTCCATCAAGTCTCTGAAAGAAAACGCGAATATGTTAGGCGCTCTATACCAATTGCTAACGAACTGCCAAACAATAGTCGTCATTCTACATGCAATGAAAAGATTGTTGACTGTCTCTTCGCCATCATTACAAACATTACATGCCGCGTCTTCGACGTTAACGTTTCTATGCCTCAAAGCCATCATCGTTGGTATTCGATCCATCTCCGCTCGCCACGCGAACACGTTGCACTTAGCGGGAATCCACTTACACCACTTTAAAACAAAGTTGCTGCTGTGATCATAACCATTCACCACAAAGTTAAGAAAACTTAGATATCAGCAACTTTGTTTTAATGAGAAATGAGAATCAGGTTATAGTTAAACACATTATTCTATACAATTTTATTTTTTATTTTACTTTACTTTTTTTGCAAATTTGTAATTTTAAAGTATTAACATGCAAAAATATAATAAGAATTCTATGTCTTTGTATCAATGTGTGGATCTTATGTTAGGTTTAGGTTCATATGTCTAACCCGATTATCGATTTATGTCGGGTCCGGCATGCAAACATGACATATATATATATATAACATTTGGTTCATGTTACATAAAATGTGAGATGAGTTAAAAGAAAACAAAAACCCTAACCAAATGTACATAATTAAACAAAGTGGTTATCAAAATTCTCATTTACTCTACCCTAAAACCAAGCAATTCACATGGCACTCCTTTCTTTACGATAATCCATACCCACAATTGAAAGCAACCATCTTGCCCACTAGATCATACAACTTTCATTGATTTTACGAATATTAAATATTTCGTCCCTTCATAATCTATTTTTAATAGCATATAAGACATATGGACATAAACTTTAGGTTGTTGTGCAGAGATATCAATAAATTAAACAATAGCTTAATCCTTGAGGGCAAATGAGTTATTTTGGCTAGGATTGTATAACGGAAAGAAAAAGCGACCAGAATGAAGAAACAAGAACCGATCTTTTTCTAAGTATATTAGAATTGGTGACCTTTTAAGTAATATAAACAGGCATAATCCATAACGTAAATGAAAAACAACAAAACGACACATAATGATTTGAGCATTCGCTCTCATACCAATCCGTGAGCAAAATTCGTTATCAATTTAAGAATGAATATTGGATTTTAATAATCTCAATAATTCACTGTTGGTCGTCAACAGTTCCAACTTAAAAAATACTCACTAGCAGTCCAACTATTGACATATTGGCCTCCAATGGACCCTGACGCCGTTAGTATTCGGTCGCCGGAAAACTGTTTTTGGCCAGAAAAAGGTTTCTAAAGGTCCGATCTAAAGTTACAAAGAGGTTTGGGACGAAAATTTGGGATTTTCCGGCCAAAGAGTTGAGTTTTCCGGCCAGAAAAGAAGTTTTCCGGCGAAAAATGAGTTTTCTGACAACTTTAATAATGGGGTTTTTACCGGAAAAAAGGTTCCTAAAGGTCCATAATAAGGTTACAAAGAGGTTTTGGACGAAAATGTTGAGATTTCTGGCCAAAAACGTTCTTCCGGCAACCAGAGACTAACGACGTCAGGATTCTGTTAGTCAGGGCCCATTGGAGGCCAATATGTCAATGGTTGGGACTACATATGGTTATTTTTTAAGTTGAAATTGTTAGTGACCAATGACGAATAATTGAGATTATTATAATCCAATATTTTTATTTATGAATTATATAAACGAACCTTTCCAAATTCTGAACGCTACTAGAATTCTTTTATTATATGACCTTTCTCCCCACGATTGTAACAATCAACGTAACATATATTTGCATCTATAAAAATGTAATGTAACTATACACTGATCATTTAAAAATTTACTAAAGCTACATTTTTTTGAACTAAAAGCTATAACACTTAAATCTAGAGATCAAGATATGATTATAGGATTAATTATTAGGCAGATAAGTATTTAGATTTAATTAGACTTTAACAAGCCTAGATTAGTGTATTCCAAGTGACCCGAGTAAAATCTGAATAAAATTCATATGCTGTCAGAAAACACTTGTGAATTTCTCAACATCTCAACACTACTTAATAGAACCGGACAAGAGTTATAAGAATAAAAAGTTGTCTTATAGCGATTTGAATGGTTCGGCATCTCAAAGATAACCATAAAAAAGTTATGAATATATTATTGGCTTAATATATCCGGACATCACTGTTGCCTATTTGGACACCTTTGAGCCCTAGACGGGTCGTCTAGGCCTAGAAGACCTGTCTAGGCACTGATTTTTAGGGGTCAGCAGGTGCATGGCAGGGCGTAGAAATTTATGTGTGTAGACGGGCCGTTTGGTTTTTTTTAGTTGGAAAAGGGGTTTTTGGTGGGGTAGATTGGTTGTTGTTGGAGGTAGAAAAGGGTGTTTTAGTGGGGTAAATCGGATGTTGTTGGAGGTTGATGTTTTTTTGATGGTGTAATTTGAGATTTTTAAAAAGTTTTGTTTATTGTATAAAAATAAGTTAGCGTTTTCGATCGTTTAAATATTTAATTGTTTTTACATTGTATATTTTAGAAAAATATAATATTTAAATTTAATACTGTTTTCAACATTTTAAGAAGAATGCAACAAGTATATGTTGTTTCCGTATTACATTTCAACGTCGATTTAACACAAACAATCATCAAGTAATCGAATAACTGAAAACAAAGTTAAATATAACAGATATAACATATATAACATAACTTTGTACATCCATAACAATATGTATCTATACAACTGAATATTAAATACAAAACGTCTATGCATACGAGTCGGCCTCGGAGTCGGGATCGGGATCTGGCTAATGCTGCTGATGTGGTGCTCGAGGTGGTGGGAGCGCTATGGCAGGTAACCCCTCTCTCTCGTCTATTCTGTGCCTCCCGAACCACCCAGCTCATGAGATCCAGAAGCCTGTCCACGTCGGCTCGTAAGCGTGTGTATGCAGCACCTCCCGAGGCATGACCTGGAACAACGTGCTGGGGAAACTGGGGCGCCCCGTGAGGTGATGGTGGCGGTGGCGGTGTCGGTCCGTCTAAATCAACCGTAGGGTCCTGGACGACCGCTGCCTCAATTGCTGGCGGATAGACTGGATCGAACTGATCTAGCAGCGGCTCCGGAATCCATGGCTCACCTTCGCGGGTTTTAAACTGCTCGCCAAGCACGCTGAACCTCTTCACCAGCTTCATCCACCGCAAGGTCTGAAAAACCCATCCGCATGGACGGAATGGGCGGCTGCAAGTGTGGGTCCGTCTCCGGCACAAGACCCAACGACCGGGCAATCACGGTGACGTATGCCCCGCCGTACAAAAAGTTGCGCTCCTGCCGGTGATGGGCGGAGGCGAAGTACTGGGCGAGACCGTGCGCAAGTGCGCACGGCCTCCTATACAATAAGCAATAGTAGAAAAATAAATCGGTGCTACTACACCACTCACGGCTGTGTCCGCGAGCGGTTATAGACGCGCGAGCATTCGATGTAGATACCTGCACATAATATTAGCGAAATACGGAAATTAATTCATAGCAACAATAATAAAATAATTACCGTAATAAACGTACGTACCTGTACAACATGTCGGCAACGTGTGAAATCCTCCCCTTCGCCCTGACATGCTCCCAAGTGTCATGGCTTACGACCGTCTCCCAAAATCCCAAAAGAGTGAGTCTATCCACCACCACTAGCCCCCCAGTATAAACATCAGTAGCAATCTCCTCCTGCAGGTATATGCCGCTATGAACGACAAACTTAGCAAGCGTCATCGAACGCCACACACCGGCAAGCTTAAATGAAACCTCAGGCGGAGGGGGAGCACCCTGTGGCTCGGGAGCCGGTTGGTCGACCCGTGGAGGGTGGAACGTGAATGTCGACAGGAACTCGACGAGCAGCTCCCTATAACTCGGCGTGCCAGCCAAGTGAAACAGACGGTGCCACGGGGAATCAACGGGAACGAAAAAACGCAGTCTCGGCGTCTCACCAATCACCTCGATCGCATCCCAGTCGACCGCTGCATGCGATCCGACGTGCATCCGGCGTAGCTTCCCGCAAAAACGGGCGGCCTCGGTGTCGGGCGGGAACTCAAGATAGGGGTGGCCGTGGAGCAGATCCGTCGACGCTGGCGGGGCCCGTCGCGGACCATGCGGATGTGGGTAGATCTCCAATCTCCTCCATAACTAATCTGCGATTAAATTAGCAATGTAACATAAATAATAACAATAAAACGAATATTAACACATAATATTAAAACATTATATTATAAAAGTTAAATTAAAAAAATTAACTGGCCGTCTACTACTGGGATCGTCTAGAGGTAGACGACCTGTCTTGTTCATGAAAAAACCCAAAAAAAGTCAAGACCAGAGCCCAAAATACCCCAAAATTCATCAAATTCAGATACAACCTACGGTCTAAATGCATAATACATCAAATATTAATGAAGTGTAGATGAAAATACGTACCAGACATGCTTGAATTCCTCAAAAATACGGTTGCAAAGGTAGAATACATACGTGTGTGTGTGTGTTTGAGTGTGTGGGTGTTTGGTGTCGTATGTGGCTGGTCGTCTAGGCTGGCCAGTCATATACAACCAATAGACGGGTCGTCTAGGTCTAGACGGGTCGTATGGAATAAATGGCGAATTACCATTTTACTCTTGAGTGGCCACCCGTCTAGGCCTAATTCAGGGTAAAATGGTAATTAACCACGCTGAGCTGTAAAAGACTCAGGTGGTTAATTACCATTTTCCCCCTGAATTAGGCCTAGACGGGTGGCCACTTAGGGGTAAAATGGTAATTTAATTTTTAACTTTTAAATTAAAAAAATTCGCCAGGGATAAAAGATCCCGCTGAACTTGTATCTGGCGTCTAGGTCTAGACGGGTCGTCTAATTTCATAATATGATCATTTTGCCCATGAATTTAGCCTAGACGGACAACAAACCGGGGGTACATTGGTCTTCTTGCTAGACCCAGACGGGGCGTCTAGACGACTCGTATATGGACAATGAAATTTTTTTTGGTATAATTAATAGGATTTGGTTTACTTAAAATGAACTTTGGTATTAGCCGACATTCCTCCAGTACACCCAAGGCACAACAATTAAACAATACAAAGTCCATCTAAGAACCAATAAAGTCCGGGTATTGACAAACATCAGCAATCATACTCTCCGAACTATCACAACCCACCGTAGCCACCGACAGTATTGACATTTCGTCATCTGCCGGTGCCGACGGTGGGATGTGAGAGTTCGGATAGTATGATTGCTGATGTTTGTCAATACCTGGAGTTGGTTGGTTTTTAGATGGGCTTTGTATGGTTTAATTGTTGTGCCTTGGGTGTACCAAAGGAATGTCTGCTTATATGAAAGTTCAAATTAAGTAAATAAATTCCTATTAATTATACCAAAAAGTTTTTAATTGTATAAAAAATCTTTGTATTAATTATAAAAATAGTATTAAATATACAAAAAATCAAGCCATTGTTCTTGCTTTGTTGATCGTGGTTGAGCAAAACTGATCGCCAGAAGATGACTGAGGCTCGGTAGTTGCTGTAGAAACCCCTGAACTAAGTTCAACAACATATCAATATCTTAAACTACAAGACACTCTATTACGCAAACAAAAAACATATATATTTAAAAAAAGGACACTATTTCTCATTTGCCTGCATTTACTCCTCCAGGTACGGATTGCCTGCGGGGTGACTCACCATCATATCCTCCACCATCAGGATAGACTTGTTGATCGTACAAAGAATGTGTTGCATTGTAACTTTTGTAACAGTCTCGTCCGTATCCCTCCGGACCGTGTTGTTGCACGTACGAGTATTCACACCCGTATCCATGATCTGGAAACCCATGTTGCGCAGGATAACATGGTGCATCAACTTGGTACGAGTCATCCACATGGGATGTTTCTTCAACTGGAGGAAGCTCGTTCAAATCTAGAAACAGTCTGTTTTGATTTCCTTGTACACTTGACACAACCTCCTCTTGCTCGTTAGAATTGGGAACACCGGTCTCCCCCTAACAACGATATCATTATTAGTAAATAATTAAAACAACTAGTTTAACCTAATAACTGCTACCGAATTGGCTTCAGGCAACCATGACTCGCCAGAAGACGCCCCAAAGAAATAGTTGTTGTCCCAGTTTGATGACATTTCACCACATTGAAATGATATCAGATGAAGTAATATAACCCAAATAAAAAGACAGAGAGAATTCGGACGACGAATTGAAAATTTTATGCGACATCAAGTGTTCTGCATGGGTCTATTTAACAAAGAAATATATGCCCCGTCTAGGCCTAGACGGGGAGTATCACTTTACTACTCTACTGACATGCATGCAGACCACCAAAGTCAAGATACCTTCAAGACGGGTCGTCTAGGCCTAGACGCTCCGTTTTGGGCTGGTCGTCTTCGAAGTCCGTCTAGGGCTAGACGCCCCGTCTGATGTGACTGATTTGACGTTGTACGAGGACAGGAATGTGGTCGGAGGAAAGGAACCTAGACGCCCCGTCTAGGTCTAGACGACCCGTCTAAAGAGTGTCTAAATAGGCACATGGGTGTGTGAATATGTAGACCCTTTATTATAATACCATATTATATAGTGGGTTTATTCTATCGGTGGATGTTGATTGTCCAATCAGAGTCCATGTGTCATTGATTACTTTTTTATTCATTATGAATACGTGTGTTGGCGTTTCTTGGCATACCCAGAGGTTCGAATCCCCTCACTTGGTCCATTCCCTTGTTGAGGTCAGCCTCACCCCTGCTCACGTTAGTATATTATCTAACGCTATGCAACAGACGTGTTATTTGTTTTTTCTTATATAAAATTTTTGTTGATAAGTGTTTGTTTCTATCTACATTTTTATTTAAATTTTATCAAATATCGTTTGTCCCTCGCCGCAAAATGTGGGTTCTTCAGCCGATTAATCATTTCAACCTCTCAAACTTTGAAATACTCAAGATATTAATTACCCTTCACCAACTTTTTGCCCAAAAGTCATATCGATCCAACTATTAACTATTCACTAACGTCAATTATCTCATTCAGATATTATGAGTTTATAGAATAGTTTGATTCCCTTCACTTGAGTTGCATCTTCTCTTCCAACCTCGCTCTAATATCACATGCAAAATTTTATAACTTTTGATAATATTATAAATATAGATATATCATGCCAACTTTTTTGTTTATGAATATCACCTTTCCTTAAAATAAAGTTGTTTTATTGTTCTTATTTGTTTAATAACAAGAAAAGAAATCATTTAACCCAAAATTTGATGCACAAAACAAAAATTAAAATCCAAAGTCAGCACCTTGTAATTTATCTTTACAACTACTAGTATACTTGCGTGTTAGGGCGGGGTAAATCTAGCTAATTCTCAATCTGTCTAGTAGCACCACCATCATCGTTTTATTGTGAATCCGTTACAACTACTATTACACCCCCGCGTTACGGCATGGTAAATTTAGAAATTGTCAATCCACCTAGTAGCGCCACCATCAACCTTGTATTTGTGAATTCATTTCTTAAGAGAAGAAAGGTAACCATGGCTTTATTTCTGAAAGATGCAAGAACCATGACTAAATTGGTTTCATGGGTTTGGGGAAGATTGTGGAGCATGAGTGGTCAAAGAAAGAGAGATAAAGGCACACTCAATATAAGGAAGAAGAAAGAGAAATAAAGGCACTAAAACATTCAGTGCAACAACTCAAGCATTGAGTACAACAAAGAAAGCATAAACCAGTTGATATCTAATATCTAACTAGTATTAAGCCCCCGTGTTGCGGTGGGGGCGTAAAACCGTGACAATAGCATCAATGCCACACTACAGCCAACGACCACCAACACTAAAGTTGCGGCGTCTTAACGTGGATAAATTAAACCGACATATAAAACATAGAAAACCATAACTAACTCGATTTAGTACTCGCATGTTGTGACGAACTTGTTAAATGGAAAAAAAAAGACTACGTAAACACACTGAACGACACACGTACGTTACGTCGTGTTAACTCACAAAATTTAGAACGAAGCGTATAACAAAACGTAAAAACTTGAACCACACACTCACATTGGGCCGTGTTAACTCGCAAAAGTTAGAATGAGACGTAAAACAAAAATTTTGCAAAATATGAAAAACATAAGCGATTAAAGTTGAAAGTAAAAAGTTGTAAGCTTAAATTGGAAAAACTGAAAACTTTTGGATTAAAACTACAAAATCAAGTAGTTTCGGGTTAAAAGTGTAATATCAAAATTTTTTTTTAAAAAAACCCTCAAAACATGGTGTACAACATCTCAATGCATTAACTTGTTGCTTATTTATACTATTTGGTGTATATATATATATATATATAGGGGTTTTCATTTGAGAAGAAAAATTAATTGGGAAGAAAAAGAACAAACGGTACAATTGAAAACATTAAATAGTTTTTCTCTTATCTAATTTATTATTATATTTGACTAATTAATTAGTCATCAACTGCAATTTTGATCCGAACGACCCATATGGTTTCGACGAAATGCCGAATACCATTCACCTCAAGGTTCTCAACCAAACCTACCACGTATTATCGATTCGAATGGCGTATGGTCATCTTCTTTTAAGAAGAAAAGCAAAAGTGAACGGATATGAAATTACTCGCTACGAATATCGATCACCTTCAAGGGAAAGAGCGGGAAATGTGTGAGGAACTAAAAAAAGATATAATGTATAAATATTGTTCTTAGTTTCGGTTTTTTTTATTTAAATTGTGTAATTTTTTATTATTGTTATTTATTATATTACTAATAAAGCTATTTAAAAAAATTATACATAATATATATTTATTAAATAAAAATAAAAATAAAGTGTATGTGCCACGGGTCGAATAACGCCCTTCTTCCACGCCCCTTCCCACACCCTCCTATTTTCCTTCACGCCACTTTTCTGACTCACGCTGACATGACATACACGTGTCGAATAACGCCCAAGATTCAAGCCCTTCCACACCGTGTGGTCTAACACAGATACACACATCACACAACTCATGGAAACACACCCTCACTCTCAAGCACCAAACACACTCACACAACGTAACACACATTCATACACAAATCAAGACATACCATGAGATACCCTTGAACACACACTATCATGACATACACTTAAAAACACATATTTTTTTTGAACGATGTACGGTTAGGATGTCGCTAACCGGGTTAATATTAAAATGCCCTTTGCTTGGATTTGAACCCAGGACCTCCAAGAGAAGCAAAGCTTAACACACATTCACGCACACCTCAGCACACACACAACTAGGGGTGTTCAGAAAAAACCGTAATCAAATAAAAACCGTAAACCGTAACTGTAACTGGATAAACCAATCTGAACAACGAATTCGGTTTTTGGTTTGGTTTCTAACCAAAACCGAATTGTGAATATGGTTTTTGGTTCGGTTTTTGGATCCACGTTTTTTTAAATTTGGTTTATTCGGTTTATTTCGATAACCGAAAAAATCACTAATTTAATTAATTATTAAATAAAAATAATAATGTTTTATAAACTATATACAATTTTTTAGTCCAAAATACTAAGTCTAATACCTAAGTATATGTATCCTCATGGTTTGAAGATTATTTATATTTTGTGCCATTAGACTTGTTAACTATTTATAGTTTCTATGATCTATTTTTTGAAGTTTTAACTTTGTGGTTGTGTGTATGACTATTTTATGGATATGTTTGTTTTATTTTGCTATGTCGTTTAAATTCGTTGTTGGTTTGATGTTCGGAATTTTGAACACAAACATAAATATAAATTAGAAAGAAAAGTACTTAGGTACAATTTGGTTAAATTTGGTTTATAACCGAAACCAAAACGAATTGAATTTGGTTTGGTTTGGTTTGGTTTGGTTTAGTTTGCATATTCCTAATTTGGTTTGGTTTGGGGTATAAAATTTTGAAAACCAAATAAACCAGATAAACCATAAACCGAACCGATGAACACCCTACACACAACACACTCAAAGCTCACATCTAAAATACAAAACACATAACCAAATACTCACGCACACACTCTCTCGAATACGTATCACCATAAACCAACCCTATAATACATGTTAAAGCAATTTAAAATGGACACCTGTGTAATTTTACACTCTCGAGAATAAGGATCCCCGGAAAACTGATGTGCGTGTTGTCACACCCCGACCCGCAGCGGAATAAGAGTCGGGGCATAATTGGGTTATCACCAAATCTCATGATGTTTACTAATATGTTTCATATTTATTAAATTCAAATTACATTGCAATTGTTCAAGTCAAATTCATACAATACAAGGAAAGGAAAAATTCGAATAAAACAATCCAAGTCTAAACTGGTTTATTCTTCTAGGCCGTCCTATATGTTTCTTGCTTCAACTTGATCACCTGTATCATGTGTAAAAATGGGGGATTTTGGGTCAACAAAAGTTGGCGAGTGAACCTTGTTAAAAACATTTGTTATTGATTCATTATTGTAATTAATATAGGAAAATTGTGCAATAATCATATATGAACAAATGTATGTAAACATAACGATCACAAACCACCTTGCTTAAGTATATAATAAGAATGACAATGTATATGTTGGCAACGTCCCGTTCACGCTCATAGGTTATGGGGAACGGACGGGCTATGCTAATGTATGTGAGATCAAGGCTCAATCAAACGGAGCCAATCTTATGTTGGCAACGCCTGGTTCACGCTCATAGGTAATGGGGAACAGCTCACGCTCATAGGTAATGGGGAGCGGCGGCCTATGAAATGTATGTACTAAAAATGATAAATTAAATCTAAACATCAACCACACAAACAACTGATACATATTGGATACACATTTGATCATGAACATGATGGATGCACAAGTGTTTAATTATAGTAAATAAATAGCGACACATGATACACCCCAAAATGTGATTAAAACGGGGAATTGGTAGAGATTCACTCACATTGGGTGCGTTTGCTTGAAGATGTTGAATGCGCACGAGTTTAGAGGATTGATCGACGAGAGATAACTAACCTAATTAATAACGAAAAGGTATGGTAAATAAGTGGATTTTATTAACAATTTTAATAGGATTTTTGGATATGTTTTTGTGAGTTTAAGGCTATTTTCTAACTTTAAAAACATTATTTTTAAGTATTTTAAATTGATTTTTAAATTAAATAAATAAATAAAAATATAAAAAAAATGTTGACTTTGACCGTTGACCGTGACCGTTGACCGTTGACCGTTGACCGGTCCGGTCGTTTATACATGTGCGCTGGGTGAGACTCGAACCCGTGACCTCCCGTACGCGTGCACGCAGCTCTATCAACTGAGCTACTTGTCTAACCCGAAATAATTCTGGTTTTAATTATACTTATATACTATTTAGATTTAGAAATTATTTATTTTAAAAAGGATTTTAAATGTATCGAACCGGTGCTGTCAACAGGTCTCGAACCCGGGACCTGTGGGTTAATGTGCACACAGTCCACCGCTGGACTGTGTGTCTAACCTGGTTAATAATCCGGTTTTTATTATACTTAACATGATTCTGTGAGTTATCCCGGTTTGGTTAAAAGGGGCATTTTTATTCAAGAGAGTGAGGTTGGGACAGGGATCGAACTCGAGACGTGCGTGTATTGTTTGCACACAGTCCACCGCTGGACTGTATGTCTAACCCGTTTATTAATCTGATTTTAATTAATCTTATTATACACAGTCGACTTCGTCTTCTTCGCTCAAAGACTCAGTCGGCGAATTTTTCGACTGTTCTTGATTGAGTCGTTTATCGAACATATTACTGGTTGAAAGGTGATGAGTAAAATGAATTTAGGAAATCGAATGCACCGATCGAACTGTGTTTCTTCAGAATTCCGGCAATGGACGTCGGCTCTGATTTGTGTATTCCTTCTGATTGAATCAATTAACATTTTTGTTTGATTAGTTATGAAAGTGGGGTACTAAACAAGGATTAACAGAAGTGTTGAATGTTCATACCGATTCAGAGCGTGAGATTGGAATTTCCAGAAGTTTTCCGGCGATAGCTGAATATTCCGGCTAAGTTGTCTGGGATTGATTCTGATGGTTGGATTGAAGTTAGTAACAGTCTAACAACGGATTGAAACAGAAAGAGTCGAGGTATTTACCGTTTTGAGGTGAGTCTCGGTTTTCCGGCGAAAGTCCGGTGATGGCAGAATATTTCCGGCGAGTGAAATTGTTTTGAGAAATGGTGCGATTTTGAGCGAAAAGACTACCAGAGACTTGTGGGTGTATTTATAGGGAAGAATCGAGATGAATTGGGTCTGATTTCCGTCTCGATTCATGGTCAGCTGTTTTCCGGCGGTTACGACTGATGTCGCGGGTTTAGACATCGGTTATAACCGACGTTGAGGTTAATTCTTCGGTTAAATCAATAGAAACCGTCAATTATCGGCGAAGTCGTCGGGATTTCCGGCGACTGCGAAATGAGCGCGTCTTTGACTGGATTTGATTTCTGTGTTTCATTATTTGAATTAATTGTTTCGATATGTTATCAAATAACAAAAGTGGCGGAGTGGTTGGATGTGTGTGTGTTAAGTTGTTAGCTGATCCGGCTGACCCGGGTTCGAATCCCGGCAGCCTTGTTTTATTTTTATTTTCTTTATTTTCACTAATTAACAATTTTTTGTTTTTAAATCCTAATTTGTTTATTAATTATGTATTGTTTAAAATTAAAATTAATCATAAATACGCAACAAAATTTTATAACTTGATATTCGTTAAATAAACGAAGCGGGTTTTGAAAACCTGTTTTTCGACGGATGTTACACGTGTTTAGTGTGTTGGTCAAGTTAATTTAATAACTCTAAGCACGATTAGGTGAGTTAAATTAATAACTTTTAAAACACGATTATCTGATTTTAAATTTATAAGAAATGATTATGACTTAGACCGAACACAAAGTATACCTGTCATTTGTAGTAAAGTTTACGTAAGAACCAAGTATCGAACCATAGAATACGACTTTTAATAATTAACTTTAAATTACCAACTAGTTTAATTAATTATCTTTTGTTATTTTTATATTATGACCAGAAAATATAAGCAAGTAATAAATGATTAGTAGAGAATATCAAGAGCACGAATAATGTTTCTTTGGATTTCCGAATCCACTTGGACGAATTATAATCATTTTATTGGCAAGTGGTGAGGTTAATTAACTCAAAGACCCGACTCCTAGCTAAGGTTACCAATGAATTTTTATTAGATTTACAAGATGTGACTTTAAGTTTAAAATAGAATTAGAACCGGTTAAAGATAATTCAGTGCCCAATCTAAGAGAAAGGTTCATTTTAAGGAACAATCCCCTAATCTTAGGTTAGTTACAACCAAGTACTCTTCTTTCTTTTACATAGTTCCCATGGCTTGCGATCCTCTATTTGGCATACCTTTGTCTCGCTTCAAAGGAAGCAAAGATGTATCAAAGTGCTCCCCACGGATGCTAATGGGACTTGTGATTAATTAGAGTGATTGATCTTTATTTAACGGATGGTGCATTAATAAAAAAAATATATATAAAGACTTATAGAATTTTAACATGGGTTAACAAACTCTTGGACCACGCCAAGTCTAACATATATAATATGCTAGATGAGTCGCTAGACCAAGTTTTGGCTAATCATTGAGGCTTAGCATATAGAATATGCAGACCAACAACGATATTCTATATAAACGAGGGTTGATCACAAGACGTGTTTCCACAAATGGGTCAACCACTTCTCCAAGATCGGATTTCCCTTATTAGTGTATATGTTGTTACACACCATGAGTGTACTAATAAGCTTCACCTCCTTTGGTTATCAAGAACTCTTACAAGTTCAAAGACCAAAAACAAACACAAGCTCATTACGAAAGAAGAAGAGAAGAAGGAATTATTAAAGACACAACACACCTCTTTGCCAATCAATAACACCCTTGTTGGAAACGTCCGTTAGTTGAACGTTAGTATATTATGGTTAAATTATCATAATACCCTTAAGGGCGGAAATTGCAATATGAAAATTTCATCTCTTCTTATAAGGTTTTGCAAGACACAACCCGCCACCATCCGTTGCCTCATCCAGGACAAGCACTACGACATGTCTGTCCAATGCAGTCTGCTCATGTGGGGGCTTCCATTTGCATTCGAACATCGTGGACGGAAGCTAATACTGGGCATAGGTTTCTTTGTTGTGTAAGTGTTGTTTTTATTAATCGATGATTTCAGTGTGATTAACTTGAAATAAATAATTTAAGAAGTTTATGGTTAACTTATAGAGCGACAAATGTTGTTGGTTACACTGGATTGAACCTCCAAGCACTTGTCCTAGATGCGAGAGAGTTCTTCCAGCCATGTTGAGCTCAAGTCAGGAGAAAGACGAATCGGTAAGGATGAAGCCATTGAAAGTTGCCGAGAAGGAGGTTGAAGCTCGAAGACTTAAGTTTGTGTTAGGTTTTACTTAGTTGTTGTTTGTCACTTACGTAGTTATGTGTTAATGAATGGTGCTTTGAATGTCATTCTGACTTAGTAGCCTACTTTTCTATTTTATGCAACCGCTACTTTATCTTTTGTAATGGTAACTTTTCAAAAGTGATCTATACATACTCATGTTTGGCTTATTTTATTATTGTCGCAACATTCAAACCTGAAAATGGATAAGAAATGTTTTGTTCCATTCTCATACCATCAAAACAGGGTTGTGGATAACAAAGACAAGGCAGATTGTGTTGAAACTGAAGAAGATAAACAGTTTCTGGATGTTGGTGAAAGTAAGTGTGTGGGACATGTTAATGAAAGAGGATCATCTTCAAATGCAGCTGCAAGTCAGGAATTTGGCAAACAGAACAATGCACTTGCCAAACACAAAGAAGATAAAGCAACACATGGGAAAAATGTGTTGATGCCGTGGAAGAACTTGGTTTCAACCATAATCTAGAGTTGGATTATGACTCAGATGTATTAAAAGATGCATGTAATTATTAATTGAAAAAAGAGGATAATTCATGGGCTTGGCACAACTCATACGAAGGAGAAGAGTCTGATCCATACCTATCATCCAGAGGAGACTGTCATTGGAAATAAGGACCTCCACTATGTGTCTACATAAGTCGTGTTTAGTTACTAGTTTAGTGTCTTATGTCCAATTATCAATGTAAGCTGTAATTATGTTACATGCGTTCTGTTTACTAAGAAATGTATGGTATTGTACTACATGTGTTAAGTGAACATGAGCAAGATATGGTATTCAACATCGCATAATAGAGTATTGGTAAAAAAACATGCAACATAACCGTCCTAAACATAATAGCTCTACAATAACCATCATAATAGTTTAACAACCACAACCATCCTAGACATAAAAACATACCTTTTCGAACATAATGAAACACCGACATGCAAATAGACTTTGACCAAACATGACACCTAAGAAGGTTGTGTCCCACCTTGACCCTTGCAGCTGCGACTGTTAGGCCGGACGGAGCGCCGCGTTATAGCGGATCCACCACACATGGATTAGCGTGGCACCCGCCGCTGGTGGTATATTCCACGCGTTGATTATTTAATGTGTGCTCGTGATCACGCGTGGAAATTCAAAATGTGAACGTTGAAAAGGACCGTTGGAAAATTATACCGTTTATTTTTTATTTTATTTTATGCTATATAAACACAATACCTTTTTTAAATACCAAACAAAACAATTAAAACACAAAATACAATCTTTCAACATAAACCCAAAATGCAAGGTTCAAGCAAACAAGGTTCGGGTTCAAAGAAAAAACACGTACGACCAAAGGTTCGAGCTAAACAGAAAAATGTTATTTAAAAAAAACAATTATACCAATAATTACATATCCAATTTGCCCTGAAAACTGTTTTTTATCTTGTTTTATAAAATAAATTTTTTTGTATTTTTTTTAGTCCCGAAATCCACAAAGCGGAGCGAGCGAGGCGACTATCATAAAAACGCCTTAGAAGACTATTGCCGAACATACAAGCATAAAATATTTCCACGCATGGCGGCATGGGAGGTTGCGAGACATCACCCGAAGTGGGAGTCGGTTGGCTTGGTCAACATGCATGGGCCAACGGCTCCAACGAGAAGAGGAGGTCCCAAAAGATCAAAAACTTCCGAGTCCAGGAACTACACTACTTTCGAGTCCGGTAACATGCCCAATATGATTTGAACGAACAACCTTGATGATGAACCAAATCAAGACAATACACCCATGAGGCCGCACCACAAGAAAAGTGGTGATTCGTCAAGTAGAGGAAATGAAGCAGTGGCAGAGTCCATCGCCGAATTCAAAGAGGCTATATTGGTGGAAATGACGGAATCCAAAGAAAGAAGAGAAAAACTTGTTGTGGAAAACTTAAACATGAGGAGGCGTATATTAGACACTTGAGCGCAAAAGAAAAAAATAGTTATTTAAACGTCTTGTTACAACCGGACGATATCTCGACGAATCGTATAAATCGATCGTACTTCAACACAAACACGAGATATGTGAAAAGTGGGGTTGAGAGATGCCGTAGATTTTTTAGGTTTTTTTTGTTTGCGACGTTTAGTTTTTTTTAGTTTGTAATTTAGGATTTATTCAAATGAAATTTATAATGTATAATTTTATTGTTAATTTATAATTTAAAAATAAAGAAACCATCACTAGTGATAGGCATTTCCACTAAAATCTATCACTAGTGATGGAATAAAGCTCGATGACGCGACGAAACTTGATTAGATTTTGTAAGTGATAAAATTTCATCACTAGTGGAGCGCCCTACCCTCCTTATGACCTCTATAATTGGAACATCCACTAAAAACGGGTCTCAACCATACCCGACCCGTTATACTACAACATCCCTAAAAATTCTATTATTATTTTTTCAACTTTTCTTAGGGTATTGTATAATTTTTTTAACAAATAAATAAATATTAATAAATAATAATTACATTTGTTTTATTATAGTATTAATAGGTTACGGTTATCTAAAATCAAATTTAAACTAAAAGGTCATTGTGTAGAATCCCTTGTAGGCTAAGGGGTAAATCTAAATTAAGTCATGCTATTTTAGTATTCGAATCTTGTCTCTTTGTCACCTCCATAAACACAGGTGAGAGATTTCCGATCACGCCATTACGAATTCGATTCATAACTAATCAAACTTAAATGATTAGATAATTGAGTATTTTATGATTTCTTGTGATTGGATAAGCATTTTCTTATTTGTTATGTAACCGAATGGTAACACCCAAGAGTTTGAAACTTTCATAACTAAATGTCATCATTAATACCATTAATAAACACTTGAAACCGTCGGTAATAAAGGGTACTAAATTGCACCAGAAATATAACGACAGATAATGGGTTGCTTTAGCTTTCTATATTCACCAACTCATTTTTCCTTTCCATCTTTGCCTCAACAGCCTAGTTTATGTTTCATGTTTACGTTACCACTACCTTGCACAACACATTCTCCTTCATTTGTTTCAGCCCTCAAAACACCAATCGCCGCCAGGTTTCGAAATACACCTTTGTCACATAAGTTGCGATGTTTTGAAATTAAGTAAAATGGTTTGTAAAGAATCGATCTCTACTGCCCTGTAGAAGAAAAAAACTGAATCTAAATATTACTACTATTAGTTAGACTCAGAGTAGTTATGTTAGCAAACCAATTCATTTGGATAGGCTATTATGACGAACCTTCTTTTCTACAAATAACTTTTTTTAATGCATAAACTGTTTGTCATAAAAAATGCGGTCACTAAATTTTAGAGGATCCGTATGATCATTGTTTTTACATATATAAAAAAGTAACCATGAATAAAAAAAGTAGCCATGAATTTGGTTAGATATTTATATCAGTGCCATTGTTCACAAATAAATATAATAAGATAAATAAAGCCTAATGATGCTATTTATTTGTTAAGCTGATTCAGGTGTATTAACTGAATGAAAGTTATCAAATTATTTATTGTTATTTATTATTATTATTATTATTATTATTATTATTATTAGGGTTATTTAACAAGATTAAGCACAAACGCAATCCGTTAGTAGATTTGGCCTTTTCCTCATTTTTGTCCTTAAATCTTTTGGGGTTTATTTTGCGTTTACATTAATTTTATTTGTTTCTATTTTAACATGCTATTCGATGTGTCGCTACGTGTCCCATGTATTGCTATGTATCATTGTTTCTCAATATGTGTATCTATATGTTACTCGCTTTGTGTCACAGGTTTCGCGTGGATCCCCTGGCTGACTGGTTCCCCACGACCATGGGCTGAACTCGATATCGCCATCATTGTTTCGCAGATTCGCCTTTCGGGGTTTGAATCTGTATGTGTCTATGGTTGCTAATATTGTTATGTTTGTGTTGCTTATGAGATATGTGTTGAATTCTTGTTATATTGAAGGACCTAGTTTCACATTTGATAATGCATGTTATAAAATAAAGTTTTCTAAAAATAATAAAATAAAAACGTTTTAAAGTAAAAACCAAATCTATTCACCAACATGTTTGTTGACCCAAAAATTTTTTTACGCATGATACAGGTAAACAAGGGTGGGCGGATTTTGAGTTGAAGACATGTAGGACTGCCTTAGTAATAAACCGACTAGGATACGTTGTTGTTAATTATTTGAACTTGTAACTTGGTATTAATATTTAAAAGTGTGACAAATTAATATTGATGCTTTAAATACTTCAACGTTTAAATAGTTGTTATAAGCTTTGAGCAATCCATCATGCCTCATACCATTCCGTTGCGGTCGGGGTGTGACAATAATTGCACTTGTTGCATCTTGTGGTGCCTCCCTTTCTTGTTAGCTTCCCACCCTTGGTTAAGCTGGCCTCAACCTCCAGGTAAGATTTCTTTTGTTTTTTCTTAAGCCTTCTAACATGTTTGTGATGTTTTGGAGCAGTCAATTTGGTTGGACATCTTGATGGAGGCCACATCCCAGGTCCTGCAATTGGATCTATGGTATGCATGTACACTTTTTTCCAATTGTCAAGCCAATAAACCGGATCAACCTAGCTTTCAAGAATTCTAGGATTCAGACCATTCTCAGCCATGTTCCAAATAACAGCAACTGCATGTTTGCAGGGCATTCCTGTTAGATCCCATTTTCTACAGGAACATATTTTCAACTCTACATCTACCACAGTCTTGTTCCTTGACCCAGTTACCTATAAAGGTTTCAGTATAAGTAACAATGTAACACATATAACAATGTAACACTTTTGTGTTATGAAATAAACTCTTGCAGTTTGCAATACTTTCTTGGTACTTAGAAGAACCTGTCATTAACACTTTGTGCTGTGAAGCCTCATTCTTGATGCTCTCATACATAATGGTAGAAGCAGGTGTTAATGGCTTAAGAGTTTTAGCTATGATCTTCTTCACATTGACAATTCGTTTGGTCAAGTAGTCCTTAATGTATTCCAAGCAGGTGATGATTGGCTTGTCTTTTGCTCCAACCAATTGCTTGTTAAACGCTTCACAAATGTTGTTCAATAGCATATCACACTTTTCCCAGTCTAAAAAATAGGCTCTTGATCAGGCTGTTGCAGGAATTTTTTTAGCCAATCATACAACTTCCAGTCTTTGCCTTAACATCCTTTATTGCCCTATCGAAAAAGGGCATGCTGGTTGCACTTGCACTTCTCCAAAGAAAGTTTTTGTACACATCTCCAAGCCAAGTCTTCTTCATGTTCTCATGAATGTGCCTTAGGCACTACCTGTGTTCAGCCGTTGGAAACACCTTACTCAAAGCAGGTAGCAAACCTGACAGTTTACAAGACAATATCATAAATACAAGTGCTATAAAAGTAAAGGTATGATAAATTTGAATTATTTCCTACCTTTTCTATCACTAATAGAAGCGAACTCACATCTTGTAGGTAACTCCATATCATCTCCAAGTATTTGCAAACACCACGTCCATGTTTGAATTGTTTCAGCTTTAACAACTACAAGTGCAATAGGGTAAATGCCATTGTTTCTATCAACTCCAACAACTGAAAGGATCTGACCCGGGTATGGACCTTTCATATTGGCACCACCTAATCCAATGATGTCCCTTCCAATGATAACAAATATATATTCTCCTGAATTGCTTACTAGGACTACTGGGATTAGATCCAGCTTCTACATCAATCTTAATTGTTTTCCTAGGATTGGCTCTAACAAGTTCCTCATAATACTCCCAGAGTTTCCCATATTAATCTTATAGTCCCCATTTAACTTTGCCATAGAAATCTTCTTTGCCCTCCATATTTTGGGAAGTGGAACTTTAACTTGGTGTTTTTTCCGAAGTAGATCTTGAATAACAGTCATCTGGATCTTTAGATTAGCTTGGAGGATTGATTCCACCTCCTTAGCTTTGAAGCTCATGGCGTACAACATAACTTCCCTTGTGTGCAGACATTGGTGTTCATGTTTCATTGTTTTGACACACTAGTGATCTTCGGTTGAAGGTCGGCTCACTTCAATATCTTGGCTATCAGGTGGAGGACCACATGGACTCTATGTAATGACTTCTTCACCACAAGAGGTCATAAAGGCCCAAGAGGTCCAGTGTTCAACATAAACTTCAATAAGTTTGACCCCACCTACTACATGCTTAAACCAGCTTCTGAAAACCCAAATCCAAACATACATAAGGAATTTTATTATGGAGATAAATACCATGTCAACCGAATAACCAAGTTGTTTAATCATTTCTTCCGGTACATTGATGACAAAATCATCAATATCAGCAAAATCTATGAAATTATACTTACCACCTACATATGATCGACCAGGGTTGTCAGTAAACTCGCCACTGTGGAATACTTTAAGACTGAACTTCATAGGTTCATCTTCATCTGTATGATTCTTTAGTAGTAGCATATGATACCCTGTTCTCAGTTAGGATTTCACAACCTGAATTTAAACGACATTGTAAGCATAAAGTTCAAAACAAAGCAACTTTTACTAACTATAATAACCTTTCAGATCAATGTAGATATCACCAGGTCTTATCCAACACCTAGCCATGTTCATTCTTCACCTCAAAACTTCAATATTGATTTTACAAAGTAAAGGCATGCTGGAGAAGATGGAAGGAGTGAATGGTTCAATTAGGGGTTTTGAAGAGGATGAAATCTGTTGTTGAAGTTGTAAAGAGTGTATTAACATAATTGCACTTGAAATTATAACATACAAGACAACCTTACCCTGGTGAACTAACCTTTGACTAACAGAAAACATGGATGTTATTGATTGCAAAGGACAACCACAGGACTGGGTCAAAAATTTCATATAGTGTATGTATGTGAGATATGATGTAAACCATAGGGCCGGGAATTATACTTTACTCTTAAAAATATGATATTCTTGTTTAATAAAAGCATAAATTAACAATTCTTTTTTTTTTTAAATTAAACTTTTATCTGGGTATATGAAGAAATTTATAATTCTTGATAAATTGTACCTATAAAATATTAATAAAACCCCTAATTCTTAAAACTTGGCTCATCATTTCCTCTTTCAGATTCTTTAGACCACTAAACCCTTTTCAGTTAAATATGTATGACTATAAACCCACAAAATGTCCTGCGTATCAAAGAACCAGTAGAGACAATAGCAGGGTTATATAGGTTTTTCCAGTAACAAGTTATCCTTGTGAAAAATAAAAATAAAATAGAAGTCTAATGATGATTAATATTAACAAAGATCTTATCTTTTTTTCTAGTAACTGTAAACCTAGTTCAATAACATCAGAAAGCTTTACGAAAGCACTACCAAGTGATATTCAAATGAAGCACTTTAAAAAAACAGCCACACCAAGAATTGCTTAAAAACAAAAAAAAAAGGCAAGAAACAAAAAGCATAAATTGAGGATGGCAACAATAATCAATCAATCAGAGGAGAAATTCACCTGGCACATAAAATGGCAACGCTGATCGACAGGCGAAGCCCTCCAATTGAACACTTGGAGAACAACAACAAGCATAAATTGAAGACGATAAGAATCACCAATCGTACCTATAAAAGAAATTGGGGGAGATACTCACCCGACAATGACGATTGGCTCTAATTTTGATCCAAAATAGCTTCATCCGAGATGGAGTTAGAGGAACTCGTGAGGTTAGGAGCTTGATTTATACCTTACTCTTTAGAAATAGGACCCAAATCATCCACTAAAAGGGATACACATGAGCAATCAACCAGGCTTCCTCCACATGCCACAATCTCTAAAGTTTGAGATAAATGTTGTGAAATTGGAGGTTTAATTGAAGAAATAATCATTGAATTGTGCTGTGATTGAAAGAATTGTGTGTGTGTGTGTGTTGTAAAAGAGATTATAAGGAAGAAAGATGGACATATTACCATTTTACCCTTCAACACGGATGGCAAGTAACAGAAGTTGACCATAGGGAGGCGTTGTGCAACGAATGGAAAGTTTAGGGTGAAAAAACCTAAAGTTTTTTGAAATCAGGAGGGAAAGTGATTTGTGGCCCAAACCAAAGGGAGACAAATTGTAATTTGCTCTTTTACCACAGGGATTTTGGAAAGCCAAATTTGTATCCAACACCTTGGTACTATAAGTTCAAACCAGTTTGGTGTCGGTTAATGTAAGTCAAAACTTAGTTGGCTTCAATCAACATAAGTTACAATCGGTTCAAGCATAAACTAATCTAGATGGCAACCATTTTCTAATAGAAATAACTTCAACCGATAGTTAGAAACATGTTCAAATCAATTTTAAATCAGATTTTGAGGTTCCAAACCAATGGATCTGCTCAGTTTCGGATCTATTTCACAAAAACTAGTTTCGGATCATTTTTCAAACCGATTTCAAATTTTGAATTGATTTGTATTATGCACATCTACTTGCAACATAAAGTTACTCAAGGATTCTAAATAGTTTTGAAATACCTGACCAATCAAACACCCTTTTACCTTTTCCCAAAATAAATATTTATTTATTTACTAGGTTATAAGCCTATGTGTTACACGGGTTAGATAATTTTTTAAACACCTAAATACCACCTAACCTTACACTTTCATGAATTTGAATCAACACCACATTTTCGAGGGCAAGCACCATATTAGTAGAGCCATAATAAAAATTCTAGGAATTATAAAATGATATTTTGAAATAAAGTATGATTGAATTAACCTAAATTAAAAATATTGTAGAAAACTAAAAGAGTGAGGTGGTTTGGGGATATGTTTTCTTAAAGTTTCTTTATTAAACAATTAATAATTTATAAGAATTATACACTTGTTTGAACACAATGAGATACTTGTAAATAATAATATATGCAAGTACGTAAGGAGTTAAGAGAATAGATGAGAAAACTAATTTATAAAGGTTCAAGAGAAATGTTAACTAATCTTTCTATATCCTCTCCCCAGTCATTCGATTAAGATTTTCTCCACTAGTTAAATCCCCTAATCCGGTGGGGATACTTGTTATATAGTTGTCTTGTTAAACAAAGGTAGAGATCACTTTGTACAGACGTCTCACTCTTTTCAAGAAAGTAATCACCTTCTACGTCTCAACGAGAACTGTCAGGTTTTCAAGCAAGTAATCACCTTCCTGTGGGCGTTGACTTGTATAACAAAGAAAACCAGTTAAACAACGATACCATCAACCGAGAACTGTCCGGTTCTATCTTTAACTAGTTTTTAGCTCTTGAATGTTATGCAACAACTATAAACGGCTACCAACACCTTTTTCACAATCTTAGCTCTGAATTTTGACCTATCAAATCCACCATACCCATCCTATCAGCTTAGATGTATACTTATTCAAACTTGGATTGAGATTTAGTAAAACATGATGCTTTCTTTCCATTTTTGATAATGCTTTAACTGAAAAGAAACCAACTAGTTACTTGTACATTCAAAATTTAAAGTCTCTCCAACTGATAATCAACTTGTTTAGTTCAATTGGGACTTTTGTTATTATGATTTTTTATAAGAAAGCTAATTTGTTTATATTACCTTAGTTAATTTTTTTTTAGATGTTCTTTCAATCTTTATTTTTATATATTCAAGTCCTCATTAACATATGCCTTTGATTATAAAAATGTGTAGCACCGATGAATGAAGTATTTGATGAATATTCCACTTGATGATTTGTTGAACTTATTCATTCTTACACATTGTTGATCTTGATCAATACTTAACTTACTTCATACTAATCTATGTTGTTATACTTCACCATTCTAGAGATATACATTAAGTGTTTATATACATGTATGTGGTACATGTATAATAACTAACAACAACCTAATAACAGAACTTCCTAATTCTAGTCGTACTAAAACTAAGAATCATTTGTTTTTCTTAATTGTTATTATTAGCACTAAACACATTATTTCCTTAACAAATACTTGAGTAATAAAAAATATAATATGAAAGAATGAAATAAGATATTTGAGATAAGATATGTTTTCTTACTATTTTTTATTAACCTTTTTATATCAAGACATATAATACGAAGTAGTGAAAAAAGGGGGGAAAAATACTTAATATAATAGAATGTTACAAAATACATAACCAAATACTTATAGCTTAGATATATATTTTATGTTATTATTTAGTAGGGTAAGGTTATTGTATAAATGTATCTTAACGTGTTAAACGTGAAAAGTGAAGGGAGAACACACACATACATATATTGAAGCATGTATCTTAGTATCAAAATCTAAAAATATATATATATAATTACCCTAGTATAATAATTATTCGGGGACTTTATATAATTACTGTGCTAGATTAACTATAAAAAATATTTATTCTTTTAAAATTATTTTAACTAATAATAATGCCTAAGTAGATGAAAGAAAATTCCAAAAAGAAAATAAAAATCATCCTTTACTTCTCAGCACTTTAAGGCCCATTTGTATTTAATTATTACACTTATTTTTTATAGTTCACTTTTTTTATTATTTTTTACCAATAAATATATACACCTAAATACCATTTAATCTTGTAATTATAAGGATTTAAACTCGTTCCATTTTTATAGTAGACACACATTGCTAGACTACTATTTCATGAGATTAGATGGATACTCACTTATATATATATATATATATATATGGTGAGGTTATTGTGAGAAAATTTAAAAGTGTGAGAAGGATAAGAAAGAATATAAACCATTAGATATTTAATCTAATGGTTGAGATCATAGTGTCAATTCTATAAATAATGTTAACTATTAAACTACCTAATTTTCTAGATTAAGGGTATAAAGGTAAATTTAATATTTTTAAATTAAGAAACTAACATTAATACACATGTAAAGTTCCCCATTCTTTTTTAAACATCAATAACTTTTTATACGTAACTCTTTTTAAAAAAAAATTACTCCATAATAACGAATGTTTTTTTATCTTTAAAATGAGTACCATATTGATATACTTATGTAGAATTATTTCTGTTTTTATATATTTAGGGTGTTATTTTTGTTTTGATTCTGACTAAAGTATTGACTGGTGTTATATTAGGGTGTTATTTCTGTTATATTCAATGTTAGGGTGTTCTTTATAAGATGTGTGCCTTCAATATAACTGTTGTGGTGTTTTCATGAGTTATGGTGTTATTTTTGTTATATTTTTGTTCTTTATAAGATGTATACCTTCAATATACATACTGTGGTGTTTTTATGAGTTAGGCTATTATTTCAAATTTGAAAATCCCTACAATAACTGCCAAAAATGGGTTGCATATATTCATTCAATAATTAGATTTTATTAGTTAAATTACACTTATACCCTTAAACTACCAAAATAAAAAGGGACACATGTCACCTCCATAATCTTTCTTATTCTTCTCACACTTTTAAATTTTCTCACATGAACCTCTACCTATATACATATATATATATATATATATATGGCTCGGTTTATAAGAGAATCAACACGAGTTGTGAGAACCGTGAGAACTTTTTCTTTCCGTGCGAGTTGGGCCAAATTTTGTTGCACAAACGTAGATGCAAATATTATAAACACATCTATAAAATATAGTAAAAGAATTGTCGAGTCAGTAGTTTTGACTGATGCAAGTTTTTTTTACGCGCTGATGTAAATTTTGTACGAAGATAAATATTTTTTTACGCCTCACGTAAATGTGGGTATGCGGCGTTTTTTTTTTGCTGAAACAATGATTTTTATGACTTTTGAGAAAAAAATTCGAAAAAATTTTTGGAAGACCTGGTTCTCACGGTTCTCACAACTAAAGGTGGTTATCATTTTAACACACAATATATATATATATATATATTCAATGAAGAGTAAACGGAAATTTGGGTTCTTGTGTTTTTTAGGCAGAGGCAACTTGAGTCTCCACTTTGGAAATTTTTCTTTTTTAGTTCCAGTTCCGTTACAACATGCGCCGCTCCCTCTGATACCGTTAAAAGATGTTGAATAGACCATAATGCCCTTAAATTTTATCTCTTTCTATTTTCGCTTATACCTAACAACTGTCAACAACATCTTGCTTAGATTCTCGGTAATAACTAGAAAACAACAGCACCATCACCAATTCGATTTGGGGTTTTGTAGATTTTGTTGTGGGTGAAGATGACGGTGGTGAAGAAGATGGTTTTCGTCGATTGAGAGGGTGGCAGGTGCAGTAAATAAATGACAAGTGATGTTTTGTGGTGGAGGTTATGGCTGTAGATGGTGGATGGCGACGGTGGATGATAGTGGTTGCAGGAGGATACCAACAGTTGTGATTGTGGTGAATCCAGTGGTTGGTGGTTGGTGAGGAAAATGGCGGTGAATGGTGAAGGTTGATGGTAGTTCACCGTCGAAGTTTTAACAAGAGATGCAGGTGGCTTGAGCGGGGAGGGTGACCATGAAGATGTCAGTAGCGTCGTCGTCGTCGTTTGCTGGGTGGGGAGAAGAAATGGACACAATCTAAATTAATGAGATTTAAAGTTTGATTTTTGTGTGAAAAGTTTATTCTTCCCCGTTGTTAAGAATTTAACAGAAAATGCTGACGATAGGGATTCATAGTGTAACAAAATCTAAAGCAAGAAGGACTCGGAAAGCAAAAATTTTCAAAGCGGGCACAAATGTTAATCCCACCCAAAAAGCAGAGGATTGCAAATTACTTCTTTGTCTTCATTTAGAGCTTTAAACCGTAAGCATTTAATAACAGATTCTCAACTACAAAAATATTCCTACATTATGTTACCATCAAATGCAATATTCCTAATTTGATGAGCCGACTCTCAACCAAACCTAATAAAGTAATAACCAAACCATTGTTAGTGAAGACCCAAATGTCATCCTTCCCATCGTCCACGTTCACCCTCGCCCACCATCATCAATGGACCATCGAACATTTCACGGTTCCAGCTTACACCCTTTGACTCTATTTTTTCTATACAGAGTCACCATCATGAGCCACTTTTTCTAGTTCAGATTCCCTCACGCACTCACCTCCCGCGTGTCATATTCTCACACAATCTCATATTTCTTCCATCTTTCAACTTCTGCAACTAACAATTTCCACTTGCCACCCTTCAAGATTCAAATTCCAAATCAGGGTTTTGTTAAAGTTTCAATCTTTATTCGATTTAGGGCTTCATTCCAAGTAGGTATGTTCTTCAAAGTTCAATGGTTGGTGAAATTAAAGAAATTTGGAATTTAATCTGATTTTTGTCTTTATGTATTGGTGGTTGGTGTTTAGAATCGTCTTTTAGCTTAATTAATCATGACCCAATATAACCGGCTTATGAAATTGGTCATATCTGAAGGGGAAAGTTGACCTTTTTGGATTTTAGCTTCTGGGTATGAATCTTTTAACAGTTTTATGAGTTGGGTATTTGTTCTTAATGAAAAGGAATTGATTTTTATAGTGTAGAACACAAAATATCTGTTTGTTCAATGATGGTGTTTGTTCATGAAAGATTGTTTCTTGAGCATACAAATGTTAAGGTTTCTTGGATGAAATATCAAATCTATAAAGAAGATGGTGTTTTGGGTACCAACAATCATCATCACCATCATCATCATTATCATCATCATCATCATCATCATCATCATCATCATAACCACCACCATCAGCATCAGGTGCTAGAATCAGTCCAGCAGTTTTGTTCGTTATAATTATTTTGGCAGTCTTGTTTTTCATATCTGGTTTGCTTCACTTGCTTGTGAGATTCTTGACAAAGCACCACTCTTCGTCGAATTCCCATCGGTCGAATCTGTTTCCAGATGGTTCTCCATCTGCTGCACTTCAAAGACAGCTTCAACAGCTTTTTCATTTACATGATTTTGGTTTAGATCAAACGTTTATCGATGCGTTACCTGTTTTTATGTATAAAGAAGTAGTGGGTGCGAATGAGCCTTTTGATTGTGCTGTTTGTTTGTGTGAGTTTTCAGAGAATGATAAGTTAAGATTGCTCCCAACTTGTAGTCATGCTTTTCATATCAGCTGTATAGATACATGGCTTTTGTCGAATTCGACTTGTCCTCTTTGTAGAAATACCCTTTTCGACCCCGGGTTTTCGATGGACAACCCGATGTTCGAGTATGATGATCCGCGAGAAGCAGATGAAAGTGGTGTTTCTGCTGGTTTAAGAACAGTTGAAAATGAACAGACCCTGGTTGAGAAAGGGGTATTTTCGGTAAGACTCGGTAAGTTTAGGAAATTGAGTGAAGGTGAAAGTGAAACAGGCGGTGAGACGAGTAGTAGTAATTTAGATGCACGAAGATGTTATTCAATGGGTTCGTATGAGTATGTGGTAGGCGACACGTATCTCCGAGTCCCGCTGAGGAGTCGGAGGGATTTGCAAGATACAAAGTTTGTGAAAAACGTTGAAAGAAATGAGCGAATTGAGGATCATACACTTGATGAAGACATCGAAGGGAAAAAGATAAATATTGGTGCAAAAACTGATAGTTTTTCGGTTTCTAAGATCTGGTTATGGTCGAAGAAATGGAAGTTTGCTAGTTCTGATGATAATCAGATGCATAATCCGTCTTCCGTTGACATGGAATTACCGCGAATTGGGAGATTTCAAGGTACATGATAAAGAATTATTCTTTTGATCTTGTTTATGTGTACTTTTATTGAATGATTGGTAGTTAAATAGTCATATGTTCTTGCTACATACTATAATGTTTTATATTCTGATGCAAGATTTCTGTCATGGAGAAAATAATGTTCTGTACCTTGACAAAATCTTCTATAGTTTCTTTTGTTTTGGTCACTGATCTCGAAACAATTAATACTAGAACAATGCAATATTCTGGTTTGGATGGTTTGATATTTATGCGATTTGGTCACAGTTTGGCTTTGCCACTTTGGCAGTTTATTGGTCTGGCCGACGGTTTGGAATTGGGTCCAGTCGTGTAAACCAAACTGATCGTTTAGCTTTTCATTTTTGGATTATGCAATTATGTATATGTATTATATTCATGAACCATCTACACAGTTATATATATATATATATATATATATATATATATATATATATATATATATATTTAAAAATTAACTATTCTTTTGAGAAAAATATAAAATATCAGCTCAAACCGTCAAAATGAACCGTCAAGCCGCCAAACCGATAAAACTGACGTATCCCACCCAACCCGAATAGTTTGTTTGTTTTTTTTCCTTGAAACCATAGTTAGCATTTTGGAACAAGTTGAACCGGACCGTGAACACCACCCAAAATTTGCATACTTTTGAGGGTGGATCTTTGGGTGAGGCAAGATCTTAAAGATATAAAAGTTTGTGTTAAAAGATTGAAGATGCTAGTAGTGTCATTTATGCCTTTAATCATTCATATTTGGAATACTGTCATTGCATAATTTAAGGACAAAAAAAAGACCAAAAACTTGATTTTGCTTTTGCAAAATCATCTTTTACTTTCATCATAGCTTTTGGTTGTTTGACTTGATTCTGTTCCTTCATTTTAATCATTAAAAAATTACTATCATCTATAAATTGTCACTATATGTATTTTGTACTGAACATTTACATAATATTAAAATGTAGTAGTATGTATAATATAATGTAGTCTCAGATGACTACATACTAAGTTGGTGTTTGGATGTTTTAATAAACCCAATATTATGACATGAAGACAAATGATTAGTTAGGAATAATTTGGTTATAATTTATGACTTTTAGGGTTAAAATAATCATATCTTGAGAATAGTATAGGTATGAAGTTGCAATTAAAAAATTAATTGTTATTATAAAATATAGAATTTACAAAATGTACCCTCCTACATGCTAAACACACGTCGTGTTAAGTAGAGAGTCAACTTGACTAATTTAGTAGGCGGATGGGGCGCATGCAATTAAAATAACAGGGAAAGAGTATGCTTAGTACAACACTAGATTTAAAACTGAGGTATGATTCATTCATGTTAATGGATACAAGGAATGGAATGGAAATCTCAAAGGGCGTTCGTACTAGTGGTATCAAGATGTTGGATAAGATTCTGTATTCACAACTAGTGATAGTTCCATTCATGTGATGAGCAAAGGAGTGGACTCCAATTTAACAAATGAGCAACACTCCACCCCTGTGGGATTTCATATCCTCTTTACATAATCAAATTGAAGGTAAAAGACAAACATGCAATAATTTAGAGTCAAAGAATTACAAGATCATTACAAAAATTCTAAAGCCTAAAGATTTAGGGTTCATTACAATTATTATAACCTTTTAAACCTCAAAGCTTTTCAAATACTCTCCACTGATTGCCATCTTGGGTGCCTGGAATTGGAAAAATGTGTAAAAGAAATGATTGAGCTATAGACGCATAAAAAATAACAATAGCAATTGATGACTTGGGCAATATTATCAATATATAGACATATTTCAAACACACATTATCTTACAGTACATTCATTTTTATACGCTTACAAGCGCCGCACGTTTGATTTCCACCCACATTTTGAACATATCTGTTTTCTCTCCAATGGTGCTTCCACTTGTAAACACCCTTTAATTTTTTAATATTATATATTACAAATGTGTGTGGGAGAGAGGGACCCATTCTCCCAAATGTTCCCCGCTTGGATTTCTAGACGCCCAAGTGGATGCCACCTCTAATGGGGATGTTCACTTTCGGACACCACATGTTTGTTCGTTTCTTCGCATTGGAGAAGCTCTAACACTTCCATAACGTAAATAAGTAACATGCATATAGCTACAAATCATATGTACCAAATGTGTGATGGGATGTAACCATTAACACATACCATCTCTCTCTCTCTTCACACACACACGCACACTAAGACCATCCATATACTCCTAGCTAACAAATGGCTATGCTCTTCGAGTGCATATGACAATGGGCTGGGATTTGGTAATATTAGTCACATATCCGTTATCAAACTGTGTGCCATACCCATTCGCTACCTATTACTCATACCGCGTTAGGTGCCATTACTCAATACCCATCAGGATTGTGGGTATGTGTTTATAGTCTTATGTGGTTAAGAATTTCTTATTGAGATACACATTACTTGAAATATAATCTTAAACTCAACTTAAAAACTGACTTGAATTACACAATTATTAACTACACTTCTAACCATTCTATTATTTTAATAATTTAAACATTCCTAACAACTTGAGCATACTATTTAGTATACTTATTTTAAGGTTATAGATTAGATTAAAACAATTGATTTTAATGATTGTTACTGAGTTTGGGTAATCGGACGAGTATCATCTACTACCATACTTGTCTTATCCCCTTGCAAAAAAAAAATTTAAAAGTAATCCCATACCCGGTACCATGCTGAATACTTGTTCCGTTACATTTTAGGATGTTTCGGGTTTAGGGATTTCTCGTCGGATTTAAGTTTGTTTGCAATCCCTAGGTATACAGAGAGACATCGGGTGACGCATCACAAGTGCCACAATGAGTCAAGGACATGCATGTGAACCCTCCACGTCTATAGATATGTCCGGGTATCATAGTATAAAACAAAATGTAATAACATATATGGAGACAAATATTGCATACGTTAGTCTTCTAAATATCTTAATAGATTACCTATTAAACTAAAATCTAATCAAGGCTCGCAACAATGATCCACGGACCAGAAAAGTCAATATATATGGTAAGGTGATACTAAGCAGAATGCAAAGTCTACACAAGGCATTTGGGGCAGCCGACCCTAATTTTCCCTTCATTGAATACATTTAAGATTTCTTGTTCTCAAATTTTTTTTATCCTAATCTAAATTTTATGCGTAGATGATAAGCCGTTGCAATTTTCTTGAGCACCTGAATAATAAGAAAATCTTAGTTGCAATCGTGGACATAGGTCAGAGTAGATTGAACAATGATAAATCTTGTGTTCTTTACGATTTTGCAGTTTGTAGTTATGTGCCTCTGAATCTGTAACTAGTGGTATAAGAGCTTGGTTCTCGATAGCACATGGATCACACACCGTTGGAGAAAGGAGGTTTAGCATTCCGCCACTGGTAGGCGAGCCGCCATGTAACGCTTTGCATTTTTGTACATTCCTTATTTAGAAAGTGTAATCGTATTTCTACTTTTGGAAACTTGTATTTGTATTCAATTCCAACTTTTTAAATCAGGGCTTAGATCATAATGAAATTCCATACTTTGTACATACATGTTATACGCACAATCAATCATTAAAAACGTGTTTACTTGAAAACCGATACGCGTTATACGTGTAATTACTCATACATGCATTCACGATACACGATATATATTTACATATGCGCTCCATACTTGAAAACATGTTAAATAGTGAAATTATAACATAGAATGATGAGCAAACCAAAGTTCATGGGCTAATTTGTAAAAAAAGGGAAACTGGATTGGCTAAATGTACGCCAAGCCTCCCCCCATTTAGCTTGGTGGGGCACCAAGCCTCTGAATCCGCAGAACCTTGTTTCAGCCACTTGCATTGGTTACCTTCTCCTTCCCCAATCACCATACAACCTTATTTAACATAAAACCCTACCTCACCATTATATAAACAAGCCTCCATCACCTCATTTTCACCTCTTCAACTCTCCTACACTCTCAAAAGAATTTCAAATCAGTTGAAATTGCAAGTTATAGAAGAATTATCTAAGTATCAAAAGTGAGCATCTACCTCACTTATCTTCAACTTACTTCATCTTTTCTTCTTCTTGAAAGCTTGGAACACCTCTAGGAGTGTTTCCAGAAGTTTACCATGGTAAACTAAGGTCGAACATCACCATTTTGAGGTCCAAACTTTCTATTTTGAAGTTATATATTTCGAACCTTTTCATAACTTAACTTTCTTGTATGAATCTTGTGCCTATCTTGTTCCTAAACCCATTTATCGTTATGGGGCTTGATTAGGGTTGATTCTTATGAGTTTAGAGGTGCAAACACCATCTAAACTTTCTGTTTTGACAATGTTTAGACAACCTACAAGTGTTGAGACCATCCAAGTCCACCATAGTTCATATGGTGAGTCAATATTTTGGTGAAGGTGTGAACCATGAAAGCCTTGGCTTTCCAAACTTGTTCCACCACCTCACTTGATGTTTTACTTCATTATTATAAGTAGTTTCCTAGATTCAAAGTAACAAAACCTTGCCGCATCTCCAACATTTTCCATGATGGGTATGAAACGCCCGGGTTGATTTTACTTGGCTACTTGATGAACTAGTTAGTTAGTCTATATTTATTTTCATTCATGACCAACCGGGTCATCAACTAATTTGATGACTTTGTGCTTTGGTGAATTCATACAAAGAGGCTTAATGGAGGTTAATTATCCTATCTCCATGCTTGACTTACATGAATTCTATGATTATACATGATGGACCATAAAAATAACTTATAATGTATATAATATATATAATATATAATTTAGCCAATTCGTGATACTAACCGGTTTATGGTTAAGTGTTATGAACTTAGGTTACACTATCTTCGTTCTAAATTCCTCGTTTATGATTCTAATGGGCAAGTTAGGACCCCATGAAATCACATAAAATCTTAGTGTTAAAACAAGTGTTTAAGACAAGTATATATTTTCGTGTACATACTTTTTATACTTCAATTTTAAATTCGAATCCTTCACCAAATCCGAATACTCACACACCTCTGTTTCCCCAATGTAGGATAACTACGGTGTTCTCAACGCTCGTTAAACTCTCGGTCAATCGGAAAGCTTTGCAAAATCGTGAGTGTACATGACCCTTTTACTTTCATCACTTTTTGGGTGCAATACTTATTCCTTATTAAATTGCACACTTACACTTACAAACATTATAAACAAACAATCAAATATACATGCTTGATACATGACGCTAGAACTCACATGCTAGAAACTTATTTGCTTTATACTTGTCATTAACTTCATACAAGCCTCCCTTAACATGTATAAGTAAACAAAACGATCTTGAGGTCATGTTAAGTAAACAAAACGATCTTATCGTTGCTACGATAAGATTACGCTAACGGGAATCTTTGGGTTGACAATTATAGTTGCATGATAGTATTGCCATGTTAAATCTTAGTTTACGATTATGCCATGTGGATTTGTTTAAAACGTTTATGCATATTCTAGCATTCAAACGTGTATGCTCGCCAATGCTTTATGTGTTGACATGTACTTTAATACGCAATGGAGGAAATTGATGATGATGATGATGATGAACGTAATCTAGTAGGATGACTAGAAACCCATTTAAATTTTAGTATTGTTGTTGTAATTTGCTTCTTATTCAACTTTTTGTATTCTGTTTCAAGCAATGTACTTTTGATCTTAGAAATGAAATGAAATCCCGTTTATTAAATATTGTCACAAGTAGTGTTATGAAGTCTCTTGCAATCTATTTCGTCCGGCCCCGATGTTTCCGCCATCGGTTGGTGTGTGACACGCCAATGTCGACCTTTCTTCCACTACCAAACCAGGTAAGGTTTCCTAGCCGCCGCTATCCATCCACCGACAATCACAGCTAGGCCATCGCCTAGCGATTACCAAGATCCATCTTGTAGTCAACGAGCAAGAACGGGTCTAGGACATGTTGCCGAGAATCAGAAACCTGTTGCCAAGGACAATTGTAGAAATCATATTAGCTTTAGGTTTCTAGTTATTAGTTTGTTATTACGCTGCAATACATAGTACGATTCATTAACGGTGTTCAATAGAACAATCATTAAGTTCTGGTCCAAGCCGTTGCTTAGTATGTTCACTATTTTTTTATCCAACTTTGTTTATGTAAATGCATTGAATTATGATGAAGTGCTAGATTTACCATGTTTGAAGAGTTCAGGGGTCTTTGTTGTAAACTTTTGATAGTTGTTTATTTTAAACAATCCGAGTTTATGATGTAAATGTATTGGTTCCAAGTTTGTTTGATAAACTTGGAATATGGTGTCTAGAATGATGTGGGTCCGAGTTTGTAAGTTGTGTAATCCGGAACTCGGATGTTCCGGATTTGGTCGTTGTGTATATATATATATATGTGTGTGTGTGTTATTTTAATACAATGATAAGCAGACTTTTTTGGGATACATTCTTGTGCAAGAAACCTAGAGAGAGAAACCATATTTTCCTACTTTGTGTTCTACAGTGTGTTGGTTGCATATTCTCAAATTGTTTTCATCTCTATATTCTACTCCTTCTTGCTCTTTACCTATGCGGTGTGTGCGCGTGGTGGTTTCCGCACATCGCAACAGTGGAAGTGCTTTGGGTGGTGCTCCACATGCTCATTAAGGAACATCTTCTGCAAGTGTAAATCAAAGAAGTCATCCACCAAATGTGAACGTACCAAAGTTAGACCCACACTATCTGAGCTAACTGAAGAAAACATGGGTTTGTTAGTGCCATTTATGACGGCTTGTGAGAATTTTGCACTTGGGAAGTTGGTGGAAGCATCTAGTCTTGATGAAGACTTTGATAAAAAAGATTAAGACGAGATGGACGAACTTGATCTACAATTGAATATGAGACTTTTAGTACAGAGGGCGAAGAAGTTTCTCTAGAAAATTGGTAAAAAGTTCATTGGAGGACAAACGAATACTTCTACGGGTGTCGACATGATGAAGGTTAAGTGCTACAACTGTGGAACACACGGACACAATGCAAAAGATTTTCGAAATCCAACAATGGAAGACCCAGTAGAGACAATGGCACACATCAAGGAAATCTTTCAAGATCAAACTCTAATGCATCGAATGCAACAACTTCAAATGCTCGTGCAAACTTATCAGACAATATCACTCCATTTGCTAACAATGCCTTAGTGATGCAACCACTTTAATCCGTAATCGAGCCATATGATTAGGGCATAGTGATGGAAGATTAGGCGGGTGCCATAGTATCATATGCTTTTTATGTCAGAAATCATTGAAGAGGAAGATTGTGAACTTAGCCTTGAAAATGAAAACATTGAAGAGCTCGTTGAGGTTGTCAAAGTCTTAAGAACTGCTGAAAAGAGATGAAAATATAGAAAAGAAAGATGGAAATAATCGGTTTAGGTTCGAGATTGCAAATGATGTGATGCAGTGGTTTGCTGATGAAGAACTGAGTAGGGAAGCAGCAGATTCTGTTGAAAGTGTAGACCATGCATTTATGGCGAACATCGAGGTAAAGTCTAAACCCTTGGATAAAAGCTGTGCTAGATGTGTTGAGTTTCTAGCTAAGTGCGGTGGATATGCTCTCCATAACAGTAATTTAATTACTAATTTGGAGAAATCTAGAGAGCTTGTTGTCACTCTATCCGGTTAAAACAAAGAACATAGATACAAGGTAAATACATAGAAGAAGGACAATTCCGAAGTCGAGAGACGTTTGGCTCAATTAACCGTTAAAAACAATAATTAAAAATGAATTATAGGGCTAAGCAAAATACAATTTTAGAAAAGAATAAAATTATTTTGGAAAAGGACAACTTGATTTTAGAACTTCAATGGAAAATTGAAAAGTTTGAAAGTTCAACTGAAGTGTTGAATTTTTGCGTTAACAACCAATGTCTTAAGGATACGGAAGAGGAAATGTTCGGGGTAGGGTACAAAAAGGTACCTCCACTGTTCAATAGTAATCACACTTCAATGCCATTTATCAAACCAGAGGTGGCAAACTTTGTGCCTACCACGTCCTTGACTATTGATCCCATCAGTGAATTAGAATCTGGATCCGAAGCTTAATCGGATTCAGACCAGTCCAAGAAGAATGATGCAATTAAAAACAATGAGATAAATTTTGACAACCTTGAAAATTTGATAAACACAAAAAATTTGGAAATGTTCAATCGAGTTCAAAATGTTAAAAATCAATCAAAACCGAGTGAGAAATGTAAAAGGAATGTGAAAAACTGAGTTTGTTCAAGGAGAAAACTATAATCAAGAAGTTGAAAAGATTGAAAAAGGTTTAAATGCTCTGTTTGTTAAACAAAATTTGAAAAATTCAAATCAAGCATCACCTTGTTCGACTGGCCAGGATGAACGGTCAGAGGAAGTGGAGAAGTTGACAAATGACGATGTTACAAATGTCGATAAAAGGGACATTTGGCTGCAAATTGTCTAAAAGACAATGGCAAAAGTCTTGATGATCCTTCATAGGGAAAACCTTATGTTTCCACAAGAAAACAAAAATAATGAAAAGAAAATTGTCAAAAATCAAAATGTAGATAAACCAAAGGTGGTAAAACAAGAGGGTAAACATGTGTATAAACTAAAAGTGCAAAATCAACAACGTGAGGTTCAGAAGGAAAAATCTTTTGACGTTGGTGGTGATTATGGACCGGAAAGTTCTTCGGCAAAACATGATGCTCATTAGAAAGCGTTTTCTCGACGACAAATTCATGTAAACTTTCGGTCAAATGAGGTGGATAATCAATCTGAAGATGCTTACAACAACAACGTAAGATCCCACGTTCAGAATCGATTCGTTGGTAATCAGGATGTATCTCCACTGAGATTTCAAAATCAAAGACCTCATTCAGGTCATCTACAGAGAACCCTTTCAAGAGACAACGAAGTTCCAAGATTTGATAAAAATTTAGACCACAACATAGTCAAAATTTCGGTTATCAAAACTCTAGAAGTCGTAACTTTGGAAATTTTGGTTATAGTAACTGCTCTTCGACATCGTACAATCCTCGGGAAATTATTCTGACAATTTCGAAAATGGAAATGTGAAGAATAATGGTGAAGACGGTTAGTTTAAAGAATTTTCCTTTATTGATGAAGCTGGCCGACCCAACACCATCATAGCTTGGGTCCCCAACTCTAACTAATTTCCTGTTTATGAGTGTAGGAACAGCTAAAGAGGGCTACCTATATTTGGTATATGGATAGTGGTTGTCCCAGACACATGATAGGGAATAAGGAGTTGTTGTGTAATATGAAAGCAATCAGAGGTGGATCTATTAATTTTGCCGGTGAAAAAGGTGGTTATATCATCGAAGAAGGATTGGTCACAAACGGAAAGATTACCTTACACAAGGTAAATTATGTGGAAGAACTGAATCATAACTTGCTATCGGTATCTTAAATATGCGACAAGAAGTACACGATGCATTTCACGGATAAACCATGCTTCATTCGGAGACCGGGATTTGATATCCCAGAAGATTGGATTGTAATGAGGGCTCTAAGGGTGAACAACACGTATGTTATGGACATGCGCCTAGTTGTAAGCTCATTTAGACTGGTGATGTGTTTATTTTCAAAGGCGATGAAAGATCAGTCATTTCTATGGCATTGAAGAATGGATCACATGCATTTGAGAAAGATGAACCAATTGATCAATAACGACTTAGTGTTGGGGGTTCCCCTACGTAGTTTCAATATGCATAATAAATGTGAATTATGTGAAAAAGGCAAAATAAAAAAGAAAGCCTCATAAGCCCAAACAAGTTAACTCAATCCAAAAACCACTTGAACTACTTCATATGGATCTGTTTGGCCCGATCCATATGCATTACATCGGTGGTATGTCATTTTGTTTAGTTGTTATGGATGATTTCTCGCGATACTCATGGGTATTGTTATTAAAAACAAAAGATTAAACATTTAAATTTTAGAAGATTTGTTTAAACAACTTGAGAAAAATTACTCTTTACCAATTAATAGAATCAAAAGTGACAATGAAACAAAATTCAAAAATCAGAAAATGGATGAGTTATGTCGAGATATGGGGATAGTTCATCAATTCAGTTCTCACTAAGTTGTTCAACAGAACGAAGTAGCTGAAAGGAAGAACCGAACCCTAATTGAGGTTACCCGCACTTTACTTTCAGAATCCAAATTGTCTGTTTTCTTTTGCGCTGAAGCTGTGAACATGGCTTGCTGTGTGCTAAACCGTGTTTCCACAGTCAAGAAAGAACACAAATCATGTTATGAATTACTTGCGGCTAAGAAACCGAATTTATCCAGTTCCAGCCTTTTGGGATTAAGTGTGTTATTAGACGAACAAAGGACACTCCTAAGTTTGGTGAGATCGGAGGAATTGGATTCTTCCTTGGTTACGACCTTGGCTCACCAAACAAAAGAGTCTATAACATCAAGAAACAGATGGTAGAAGTTGTTTTCGATATAACACCTTTAAGTTACGATCCACCACTATCCAAATTCAGTCCTAAGACTAGATACCAGTATGATAAAAATTTTGACTCATTTAATCTTCTTGATTTGATAGATGACGATACGGAGTTAGTGTACACACATCTGGTCGAAAAGATGAAGTGGATATAAATTAGGGAACGAGCATCCCTACAAATGTGTCTCCTAGTGTCAATACAAGAGGATCTATCGCCAGCACGTCAAATTCGAACGATAATGTTGCCGTTGAAGTCCACAATGAAGCAGATTCCAGTGATTCTGAAGCAGCAAATCAAGGTGTTAAAATTGTAAGCTCTGACACTTCATTTGGGACTGTAGAGAAGTCTGTGAATGCAATTGTTGAGGGGGAGATCCAATCGAATCTTGGTGCAAATCTGCATGTTCTTGCTGTCCCAAGTACAAGGACGAATATTAATCATCTAGTTGATAATGTTATTGGTGATCCAAGTGCGGGAGTTCTGACAAGAAGCAGAAGCTTATTTGAAAATGCAGTGTCTGTTTTAAGAGATTAAGCAAAAAGATATTATAGTTTCGGTCTGCATGAATGTTTCATTTCACACATCGAGCTGAAGAATTATCAAATGGCTCTAAAGGATAGTGTGTGGTGTAGAGCAATATAGGAGGAGTTGGCTCAGTTCGACAAGCTGAAGGTGTGGAATTTGGTCGATCTTCCAAAAGGCCAACATGCAATCAACACTAAGTGGGTCTTTAAGTGTAAGAAAGATGACAAGGCGTGGTTGTTAGAAACAAGGCCAGGTTAGTTGTTCAAGGGTTTAATCAGGAAGAAGGGATAGACTACACAGAGGTTTATGCTCTAGTGGTTTTGCTTGAATCAATTCATTTATTCTCGCCTTTGCTGCTCACATGCGAATAAAGTCTATCAGTTAGACGTTAAGAGCGTGTTCCTCTACGGGAAGTTGCAACAAACCGTGTATGTCTTTCAACCACCGGGATTTGAAGCTATTCATCTAATAAGGTGTATTTGCTGGATAAAGCGCTATATGGTCTCCATCAGGCTCCACGTGCTTGGTATGAGACGTTATCAAAACACTTGTTGGCAAATGGCTTCTCTCATGGTGCGATCGATTCCACGCTGTTCGTTTTGAAGAAAAGGGGAGATTTTCTGATAGTGAAAACATATATGGATGATATTATTTTAGGTTATTCAAATGAAAAGTTGTGTCAGGAATTTGAAGCAATAATGAAGTCGAAGTTCGAGGTGACTGCAATGAGGGAGCTTTCTTTCTTTTTCGGCTTCAAGTGAATCAAGAGAAGGAAGGGACGTATGTTCATCAGACGAAATATATTCACGTGATTCTCAAACGATTCAATTTGGAAGATAGTGTGTAGTATGACACACCATTGCCTACCAATCACAAGATGACAACTGAAAAAGATCCTGAAGTGATCCCACCATCTATCGTGCTATGATTGGATCTTTAATGTATCTTACTACTTCACGACCAGATATAATGTTTTCCGTGTGTTTGTGTGCTAGGTACCAAGCAAATCCAAAGGAGTCGCACATGAAAGCTGTCAAGAGAATTTTTTGATATTTGAAAGGAAAGCCGAAGTTGGGATTGTGGTATCCTGCTGAAGGCGGTTAGATCTGATAGCTTATGTTGATGCAGACTTTGGAGGGTGCCCTATCAATAGAAAATCGACCTCAGGAGGTGCTCAATTACTTGAAAACCGTTTAGTATCCTGGCAATGCAAGAAACATATTACAGTTTCTCTATCCACATGTGAGGTTGAGTATATATCAGCTTTGAGGCTATTGCGCTCAAGTCCTGTGGTCATATTTCGTCTAATGAACATACAAAATTCTTCCAGATTGAATCGTTTGAGAAGAATGTTGAGGATACTTTGGTTTGAAGTGTTAAGAGGAATGTTGAATCTTGGGTGACGGATTCTGGTATATCGTTTCATGCTACTCGCAACATGGAAACTATGAAGAATCTGTAAGTTAGAGACTAGTAAGGTTCAACCTGTGAATAATGAAATTCTAGATGTTACGAGCATTGGGGATATTGACTTAGAAACTTCCATCACCTGGAAAAACATCAGAGTCATTCCAAGCTTAAAAAATGTTTATCTTAGTTGGATAGTTGGATGATTAGGGCCTTGATGTTAAGTTTGTTGGTGGTTAGTGGATGTTGATCAAAGGAAATCTAGATATTGCTTGTGCAAGAAGAGGGATTCATTCTATATGGTCAAGAGACACTCTAAACCCCTTTAAACTTTTTAATTTGTAACTTGAATTTGTTGTTATGTACCTATCTACATGTTTTATTTCTTTTATTGGGAGGAAATTATAACTCTAAGAACTATTAACTACATTTGGTAAAACTCTCTTTTTAAACATTCAGACAATTTCTTCCCATTTGTAAGTAAGAAAGTATATATTATTTCAGTTTATCAATATTATAAAATGTGAAAGCATTATTGAATGAGTATCTTATCCGTACCTAGTGGTGTAAAAAAACTCGAACCCGGACCTGAAAAAAACCCTTAGAACTGGGTATTGTAAAACCCTGGTTTTTTATACCTAAACCCAAACCCGACCCTACCCATAGGGTAGGAGTCGGGTATGCATTTCTGTTATAAAACTCGAATCCGGAACCGGGTTTTTTTATACCCGTTTTCAACCTGGCTTTTACGCGTACCCGGTTTCAACCTGGAACCGGGTTTTTTCAATACCTGTTCCGGGTTTTCCGATACGCTGTTCAGGTTTTTTCCTTTTTTTGTGTTTTGCACCTTGGTAACGGCTATATAGCCGTTAGAAAATGTATTTTGACCATTTTTGTTTACATTGTATCTCGATACCCTATAAAAGGGTCTTTCAGGTTTGGTAACCGCAAGTGTTATCCTTGAGATGAACTATAAATGAAAACGATCAAGTTATTCGAAGCTATCTACATTCAGCATCTTATTCGACCTGGTTCTATGATTATTTAGGTGTCATGTATTTCTATGTTTTATGAAATAAATTTTTTTTGCATATTTCTATGTTTTATGCAAAAAAACTCGAGGCATACCCGAACCCTACCCGATGCATACCCGAACCCAACCCGATCCATACCCGAACTCGAAAATAGGGTATTATAATACCCGGGTTTTAGAAAACCCGACCCAGACCCTACCCAAACCCGGGTATATAGGGTATACATTTTTGTATAAAACCCGGACCCGACCGAGATATTGTCAATACCTGATTTCGTAAAATCCGGTCTTACCCGAATCCGGTTCCATACCCGGAACTGGGTATTAAAAAACCTGATTTGTGCACCACTATCCGGACCCAGGCGACCCAACGAAAGTGGGCCTGTTGAGCCCAAAGTGGGCCTTTCTTGCAAGTCAAGGGTCCAAATGATTACAAGAAACCGCCCTCATATCGTATTACCTGTTTTTCAATTTTCCAGTTCATCCATAGTCGAGCGTGTCGTTAATCAAAGCGCGTGTCTTTGTTTATATATATATATATATATATATATATATTTGGACAAAAGTATAATGCGTTTTTCAACAATTTTTTGGTATACGAATCGGGTCAAATATAATGTGTTTTCATTAAACGATATAAATTCGAGTCACTTTACATTTCGACACCGCTGCAACGTGACGTAACTATTTTATTACGCCCTTATTTCTATATATGTGTCGGTATAAATCTAAGTTGGTTTATATTTCAACGTAAATGTTCTTCGGAAATATGCCAGGTCAAATATAATACGTTTTCGTGCTTATTTTTATGTACGTTTTCAGTTGTCCTACATTTTGACGTAATTTACAATTAGCAAGTTGTGCGTATAATGCTTTCATCCTTTTGGTCCCTTTGTTTCTTTCTTGATTTATTTTTTCTAGACTTTATTGTTTTTATCTTTTACCTTTCTTTATGTTTAGTGTTTTGGTTTTAGGTTCTTTTTTCATTAAAGTTATATTTAAGGTAGCGTTTACGTTTTCATTTAGAATTAATTTAAATTCAGTCCGTCCCGCTATTCAAATTAAATTTATTTTTATGGTTTTCACTCGATGTAAAATATGTTTCAATATTCTTTTCGGCATATTTCTTAGGGTTGTTATACTGAACCAAAATGGATATTGACCAAAACCTCGCAGCGTAGTGCGGATAACTTACTAGTTGCATATATTTGAATATAAGATCTTTTTAAAAGACATGAGCCTCTAGCAAGTGGGCGAGCCTTACACAGACGTGTACAATTATTTTGAAATGTTAAATTTCAAAAATCAAAAAAATATTATCAATGTTATAAAAAAATCTTTTGGTATAATTTTTTAATTTATTCTTGGATCTTGCAAAGTTTGAAAGAAACTTAACTAGTGTCAAATTAGTTGGATGGTGTATCAGCTCACTAATAGTTTAGATAGCCGACTTCTACAATGAGCTTCAAGGGCTAAGTTTGATATTACATCCAAAGTGAAAACTTATTTTAATATTGAAATTTATTTATATAAAGGTCTAGCAAGATTTCAATAAGTGCTGACATATTGTAATATTGTATCTTGTTGTTCCACATTGTTGAATGACTTCGAGATGATACATTTATCATAAATAATTTACAAACATTATTGCATCCCATCATTGTTGGAAAACATAAGTCAAACCAACTGCATTTTAGCATCCATCACAATGATGCATTGTGGGTGGATCTTTATTTTTGTCAAATTTATATACATTTCCAAATAGTGGTAATGGTGTCATTTTCTATTTTAAAATGATGAGGGAAGAGAAAGAAAAAAAAAGTAATACGTACTTAATTTTTTAGATGACTTTTAACTTGCTAATGACTTTTAAAAATTGTAATTAGAGTAAATTGCACAAAACGTCCTTTATGTTTTATCAAACTTGCAGGTTCCAGCCTTAATGTTTAAAACTTGCCAAAAACATCCTTTACGTTTATTTTTGTTGCCGGTTCAGTCCTTTATTACTAACCAAGTTAATTATCTCAGTTTATTTCCCTCACATGCCTAACATGTAAAGGTATATTCGTCATTTTGTTTCCTCTTCTTATAAAACCCTCAAAAAACACATCACCTCCTCCACCCACACCACCTCCTCTGCCACCACCTCCACCTTTGCTCGCACCGACACTCGGTTTCGTCTTATGAACGTCTGCTACACCTTGGTCTTTCTGTTTGCTTTCAAAAAGACTGATTTTATCTTGCACGCTCATTCTTAACGCATCGTTCTTAACGGGTCTCTGTGAATCTTTTTCACTACTATCACCATCTGCGTCTCCATAGGATGTTGACTTTTCCTTGACCGGAAAATAGTTGAGACTTTTAATACTTAGTGAAGCTGCTCTTCTAGAACCAGATCGGCCAATCTGGATTCTTCTCATAGGAGATGCTGATCTTCTAGGCATTGCAGATCTTGTAAGACCCCAACTTCGTTCAATAGACGGTTCATCATTCTCACTTGAAATGGTTGAATCTTCTTCGTCTTCTGTTGATATTGTGATTGATTCAACAAAATTCTGTAATGAATCCCTGAAACAAGTACCAATCTTGTTAATGGAAATTCACGACACAAAATGAACGCCAAAAGTCATACCTTAGATTCTTGGTTCCAAAATGAAAGGCGAAGTTTTTTATGTCGGAAATATCCTTAGGTGAGGATTTGGAACCGATAGCCTGGTTAAACGCAGAAGTTATTTCTTTTTTTAATGCTGTTAATCTCAAATCAACTGCTAGGAGTAGTTCATTCCTATCAGAAACCACAACACATGTTGGTAATTGGTAAGAAAACATGTAACATAAGAATTAAAAGGCGGTACAAGAAAATTACTTCGACTCAATCGATGTGGTCATATCAGCTTCAGCCTGTTAAAACACGAAACACACACGTAAACATACATCAGGCTTTGAAAAAGAGTTTGATGCAAATGCTTGGTCATAAAACAGGGAGAATCAGGACAGACCTTATCGAATAACGAGAGTTGAAATTTTCTGGTTTCCTCTAACTGTGAAATTTCGTTTCCAATGGTAAGAACGTCTCGCAAACCGGTAAAGTGTAGAAATCTAAACGAAAATAAACAAACTCAGGTGAGCAGAGAATGAAGAAATTTGGAAAACGGAATTAAGATACTTATTATATGGACCTTTTAAGTGTGGCTGTTGTGAACCAGCTGGCATCATTAACATTTTCGGGTGGTAAAATCTTGAACTTTATGTCGGAGCCTTTGTTGGACAAACTTTTGATTTCGGGTGAATCCAAAAACAGCAGTTGTTCCAATGGTCCGGATGCTACATTCTCTTCTCGGTTGCTACTCCATGCACTTGCCTCATATCTACATAAGAGAAAAAAAAGATTACAAGTGGAACAACATTAAGCATGCTATTTTGTAAATGACATCAACATAATGTCATAATCCTTGAGCCTGATTGGGCTCTTGTTGACCATAATAACTAAGTTCCATCTAATACATGTGTAGCAATCTTTTAATTACAAGCATTTACAAGAACAAAAAAACCAATTGGTGTTTCAAATGGCATCTTCTACCTAAATGCTCAGAACATGCATAAATTAGTTCCGAGGAATTTGGAGCAACTAATTTACATCTTTAACCAAATCGCACATGCATAACCTATCAAGATCGATCGAAACAGCACCTTTCAGATTTTGAGATTTGGTGTACAACAGGGATGAGATTGGTACCGGTTTCGTATTGTATTGTACAGATACCAAAATTTAGCTAAAACCAATACCAAATATTGGAATATTGTACCATTTATGTTCGGTCGATACCTATATGGTACGGTACCATTAAAAGTCACGAACAGGGTTCAGGTACCGTACCATGTAGTACCGGTACCATGTAGTGCCGATACCAAAATTGAGCTAAATTCAAACCAAATACCGTGTGGTATGTATTCGGTCCATACTGGTATGGTATGGTTTGGTATGGTACGGTACCGTTATTCTATACGAAAATTCTCATCCCTAGTGTACAACTGGCTTTTCATCTTACAAAAATGTGTATCATAAATTCATCTAATCCACCTTAATTCCAAAATAATTAGATGATTAGATAAACACAAGAGCTTGTAACATCGACTTACACAACAGAAAACAATCAAAATTGTCAGTAAATAATAATAATAATAATAATAATAATAATAATAATAATAATAATAATAATAATAATAATAATAATAATAATAATAATAATAAGAATAATAATAACAACCTGTTCTGGCTAGGAAACATGTGAAATTCAACATAATCAAGCATTGCGTCAGGATGAATCCCTCCCTCCATCTCCACCAACCTGTAACAACACTACACCAAAACCCTAACTCAATTTCATAATCTCAACTATTAATTCGTAAATTTTTCACAACAAAAAGCAACAAAATATCATTTTCAACTATTAATTTGTAAATTTCACTTCAATGTCATTCACACCAGAACGTACAGAAGACCTAATCATGAAAATCACCATATTTTTTCAAAATTCTTCGATAAAATCATTATTCGGTACAAAATTCCAAAACAATAATGCAATACATATACCTACCGTTGAAGATAAGATTTAGCAGAGCAAATCAGCAACAAAATATCTCACTTCACCGACACTAAAAATGTAATTTCACCGTAATTTAACAAATCAATATGTACACTCAATATGTTGTTATATGTACACCAGTGAAACCACACACACACACGCACACAGAAAATGTGAACGTGTGTGTGTATAGGTGTGATTGAAAGTGGTGGATGAGGTTGTTATCGGATCTTAAATGCAGAATTGAAGTGAATTGGAGGTGGTGGCAGAGGAGGTGGTGTGGGTGGAGGAGGTGATGTGTTTTTTGAGGGTTTTATAAGAAGAGGAAACAAAATGACGAATATACCCTCACATGTTAGGCATGTGAGGGAAATAAACTGAGATAATTAACTTGGTTAGTAATAAAGGACTGAACCGGTAACAAAAATAAACGTAAAGGTTGTTTTTGGCAAGTTTTAAACATTAAGGCTGGAACCTGCAAGTTTGAGAAAACATAAAGGACGTTTTGTGCAATTTACTATTGTAATTATTATATTAGATGACGTGTATTTTCATAAATATTTTGGAACACATGAAAAGTTTTACATGAGCATCGGTGCTTCAATGTTTAAAAGTGCTTAAGATATTCACAAGAGATGAGCAAAAATGAATAACCGAAGCAAGTTATTACGATCTATGACGACTTATAGCGGTATTTAACACATAGATTTGTTTGCTAATATTGCATTGAAATTATTGAGTGCGAAGTGGGCGATTTGATTTCAACGTTCACTTTCATTGTGTAAGATCCTTCGATAGATTTGTATTCTTCGACGATCTAGTCAATACAAATGATATAGTTCGACAATGTTGTTGTGACGAGCCTGACTAGATTGGTCACTGGCTTGATCTATTTGTACGGTGTGTACAGAAGGGTTAGATGTAACTTGAGTAAGCCTCCCTCGTCTCGCAGAGGCAACATAAACTTATGCGTCTAGCATGTAATCTTATTTTTATTTGTCTTGTAACAATTAATCCAAAAACAACAGTTTAAAAAAATATGTTAAAATATTTTTAAAAAGTTCAAATATATAATAAATAAAACTATATACCAGGTGTTACTTGTGACTCATAGAAAGCATTAAACTAAATTTAAAGCAATAAATAAATACTATTGAAGCATTATAGTCTAAAGTCACTTAATTCTTCATTAATCAATACTCCACAGCTTTGTCTGTCATAAGTTCGCCACTCTGTACGTGTGCACGGTGTACCTACCCACCGACCAGTCCAAATATATTAAACCTAAGCGATTATAAATGGTTATCATAGTCGGTAGTATAAGCATTTATATATATTTTCTTCTTTGTATAAACATTTTTAATTCCAATCATATATGTTTTAAAACATGTCAGATATAGGGAGAGAAAAAAATAGTTACGTAAGGCCATGTGTAGTGGTAGAGCTTCATAGAGCTTTGTAGTGGGAGGTTATGTGACAAGTGGCAAAACGCATAAGATAGTGCGGTTATATAATTTAAGTGTGTAGTGGGGGCTTATTTAGATGTGGGGTTATACTATGTATACATATATGTATATAATGTGTGTGAGGGAAATCAAATGTGTAGTGATCAGGCCAATTGTGTATTCACACAAGAAACTAAACGTTTCTCTTTGCCATCTCGCGAACAAACAACCCCCCCCCCCTCCACACACACATCTCATTTACACCCTTTTCGACTTCTATACTTGTCACATCTAGTTGCTAGAGATTGTTTTAACTAGTACTAAAAGTTATCAGCTATATTACTTGGCCTGCACTTTTAACCATAGGTCCAAAAGTCACGCCATCAGAGCACAAAAACATAAGCTGTTACTCCCAAGTCGAACCCATAAAATATTGCAGCTACTATAATAAAAACATCAAACTTCTATATGCTATAATTACATACATGATGATATTCATATTTCATACATGTTCTTAGTAAAGTTGAGGGACAAAAAGACAGCAAACCCATCATTCATTTGTACTACCGCATGCATAACCCATGTAATTATACCTAGACCGAACATTCGGTTGATTGTAATTCGGGATGTTATTATAATCAACAGCCTTAATCACCACAGCTTCATGTTTCCTCTCCTGTTCTTGAACAGCCCCGAAAACCACCTCATTGGTTGTCTCGCTCTTCTCATAATAAGTTTGAGAACCCGACGAGTGATGTTTCTGATGGTGTTGCTGACGATGTTGATGTTTTTGAGACTGTTTCGTTTGCTGTTGTTCGTTAAAGCATTCACTGTTTTGTCCACTTCCAGTTCCACCATTAAGATAGCGGGTCTGTTTAGAGGGCTGTGGTCTTTCTGCGGGTTCTGGGTTGTTGGTCGTAAACGGGTACAGGTATGGGGACGGGTCTCGGGTTTCTAGTGGTGGGGGGACATTTTGATGGGGAATTACAAAGCTTTCTTGCATAGGCCAAGTGGTTGAAAATGGAAGGGGTTGAGGGTAATTCATTCGAAGATGAGGGTGGGATCGGTTCTTTTTGGAACTAGATGAACCAAAGAAGATTGCAAAAACAGTTGTTATAGGTTTGATCATAAGTTTTCCAAGTGAACTAAATATGCTGTCTTGTTCTTTCTCGTACTCGTCCTCAGGTGGAATTATAGGCGGTCTTGCTGATCTCATCGGCCTCTGATATGCAGATGGAGGAACAATGTTCATCATCGGCCTCGGATCCTGTATTTCCATTAATGATCTCTAATTGCATGATATTCAAACGTCGCTTAAAGTGTATTTTTAATCCATAAAACCTCTTAAAACGTTGTTTAGAAGTCGAATTATTATTGAAATAATATGATTGGTCATCGTATTTGAAACCTCAATAGGTAACAGAAAAGCTAAAAGATTTGGGACACCGGACACGTGTTCCGGGCTAAACCCAAGATGACTCTTCAAATTAGGGGTGTAAACAAGTTGGGCCGCAAAGCGAGATGGGCCTGCTTTAAGCTTGAAACCAGCCTAGCTTAAACATGCTCGGTCCTAAAGTGGAGTTCGTTTAACAAACAAGCTTGAGCCCGAGCTTCATAGGCTCACGAGCCTAATAGAGCCTATTATATATATATATATATATATATATATATATATATATATATATATATATATATATATATATGTATATATATATATATATATGTATAATTCTTTTATTTTATATAATAAATATATAATTGCATAATATATTAGAATATATATAAATTAAAATATGTATAAATAAAACAATTAGATATTTTGTAAATGATTAACAAGCAGGGCTGGAGAAATTTTTAACGAGTTGAGCTCGAGCTTTAGAATCTAGATATAGAGCTAGAAATGAGCAAAGCTCGAGCTTAGATGAGTTCGCACTCGGTTTGACTCCTTTACACCCCCAAAACTAAATAAATTACCCATTTGACATGTTACCAACCCACGTGACCGGCATATTTTGCGACCTTTATTCAAGAAGAATTACATGTGTTAAAGTGTAAGCTAAATAAGGATTACCCTTTCTGACGAAAACAGTGCACCAACTCTACGTTGTAACAATGCTAGCATAAAGCCAAAGAACATTGCAACACCAAGAACCGCTATCCCTAAAGGGTCATCGCCATCATACTGATGAGAACAATCATCTTCATGAAGTTGGATTTCTCGAATTGCTTGGTTACCTCTATCAATAACTAAAATAGAGCAGCTACTCGCAACGTATATTATATCGAAGTCATCTGAAAACTTTGCACCGTCACTTGGACCATCAATATGACCCGTCCCTCGTGC
>CAMTDV010000268.1:0-35597 GCA_947069175.1 Scalesia atractyloides
CGAACTTAAACCGGTTGTGGTTAATAAAAATAGCATCCAAATCTTTAGAGTTAAATTCTTTAGGCACATTACCTTCAAACTCGTTAAACCGGAGATCTAAAAACTTTAATTTAGGTAATTTAAGCACAACGCGAGGGAATATTCCGGCAAACCTGTTGTTGCTGATGTCAAGCTCAAACAGAATCTTCAAATTCTTAAACTTTTTCGGAATTGTCCGCCAAAACCGGTTCGAGTTTATGTGAAACAACGCCAGATCGGTTAACAGACCGAGCTCCTCCGGTAGGTAACCAACAATGTCGCCGTGGTTGAGGTCTATTCCGGCGAGTCAACGTGTCGCCGCTGGTCGGAGTAGACCCATCGGTTTGGTTTGTAACCGTAATGTGACGACAGTAATCCAACGGTTTTCTTCGTTCCGTTAACTGAGAATCTGGTGGATGGTTGTGGCAATGGGGAAGATGGCGGTGAAAGGCGGCGAGGGTATGGCTGAGTGGTATGGCGGTGAAAGGCGGCGAGGGTGAGGGTGGTGGTAGCAGAGTAGTTGCAGGTGGTAGCAGAGAAAGGATGAAGAAGACGAGGGGTATAATAGTAATTTTGCATATACTTAACTGAGAAATCTAACAAAGGTTAGTGGTAAGGACCACCCGAGTGCAAAATTTGAAACTACTGGGACCAAGTGTGTAATTAATGAACCACTGGGACCAAGTCTGCAAGATTTGCAAACCACAGGGACCAACCAAACATTTAACTCTAAAATAAATTAGTTAAATACATATGCTATATACATGTGGGACCCAGCAACTTAAAAAAAAAAAAAACAACCCCACCCACCCCACCCCCTTCTCTCTTTCTTTCTCAATGCTTCTTCCTTCTCTCTCGTTAGTTCACCGGAGAACAACCACCCTCCAACAAAGAACCACCACTCTCAGATTCGTTTATAAACTCAAGGCCAAAACCACTAGCCATCTATGGCTTCACAAACAATGAGAAACTGCAACAGAAGATGATTGGCGAAACCTCATTACATTCAACGCGCAGTCGTTCAGTATGCCGCTGATACGCTGCCGTTTAGAGGAGTTGGTGGCAGCGGGTTCGGAATGTACCACGGAAAATACTCGTTTGAATGTTTCAGTCATCAGAAGGCAGTGATGGTGAGGAGTATCGACAATGGCCATCGGAGCTCAATCAAGTAAGGAGCATATTTGTCGACCGGTGGTGGTAGGTTTCGATGGGAAAGGGATTTGGTTGTATGTTGCCGGAGATATTTGTCGACCTCGATAAAGGTTTTAGGTTGGATGGATCCCCCTTGGTTAAGCAAGCATCCATGGTGTCTCTCAAAGCTCCTCTGTAAGTATTTATATGATGGACTTGATTAATTCTCTGGTTGCATTTTAAGATATGGTTAATATTATTTAAAGGATCTTAGTTGTGATCGACACAGGTGCTATTTTGAATCTTCATGACCATTGATTTTTCACTTTGGAAGTTATTATGGTGGTAGCTAAAATCTTGCCCGAGAAGACGAAGTAGGTGCTGATTATGGAAGGGAAGGTGGGATTGGGGCTGGGTTAATGTTATATAATTAAATTAAAGGTGGGTCCCTTTATTTATTAAATGATTAATAAATAAACTGAGAAAACTAACAAATAAAGAGTAAATTGCACAAAACGTTCTTTAAGTTTTACCAATCTTGCTGGTTTCGGCCTTAATCTTTAAAAGTTGCCAAAACCAGCTTTTAAGATTAATTTTGTTGCAGGTTTCATCCTTTATCACTAACCCAGTTACTAATCCATGTTAAATGGCCTCACATGAGGTAAAACCGTCTTTTCATCTCTCTTACCTTAATAAAACTATAATTAAACATTAAATAAAAAGAATAATTTATGAGGGAAACCATCGTAGTTATCTTCACTCACTCAAGTCCCGCATCCCGCATTATTTCCTGCATTTCACTGCAAAAACCACTCTAAATAAGATGAATAATAGCAAACATGGCAACTCTGATCTCGTTAACAAAATTTGTAACCTGATACTTTCATCTAATATGGAGGTCTGCAACAAAGATTCTGAATAGAAGGACAATGATTGTTAGTATGCAAAGAACAATGTTCCAACCGAATACAAAAAGAGAAACAGTAGAATATATTAGAATCTAGTACCTCTGTTTCACTGTAGAGCGGTCAAATGAAAATCATAGAATAAAGAGAGATGAAGACATGGTGGATTTTGGTAATCTAGGGTTTCTGACTTTGGATCCTGACGATTGTAGGAGTTTTTTTTTTGCAGGAATAGGGGATTTGAGAATAATAAGAGTGCTATTATACTACGATGCGGGACTTTTTTTACAAATTTTATATTTAAGTAAAAAAAGTGGGGCCTACTTCATAAATTATTCTTTATATTTAATGTTTAATTATAGTTTTATTTAAGGTAAGAGAGATGAAAAGACGGTTTTACCCTCACATGCTATGCATGTGAGGCCATTTAACATGGATTAGTAACTGGGTTAGTGATAAAGGATGAAACCTGCAACAAAATTAATCTTAAAGGCTGGTTTTGGCAACTTTTAAAGATTAAGGCTGAAACCAGCAAAATTGGTGAAACTTAAAGGACGTTTTGTGCAATTTACTCATAAATAAACTGATTAGTGTATTTTATTTTAAGAGTATTATAGTCATTTCAAATTAACTTAACTGAGAAACCTAACCCTCATTCACGCTAGGGACTATCCTAGAACGAATTTGCCAAAGTTAAGTACTATAGCTGTAATTTTGAAAATGTAGGTGAAAACGGATCCGGGCACTTTTCTCTCTATTTTATTAAAGATAAATTATAAAATGAGAATATAGCTAAAACTTTAAAATCTCTCAAATTTATGTTTTTTTTAGTTGTTATAAAAAGGATAAAAATAGTGATGGTTAACAATCAAATACAAGGCAAAACTTTGAAATCCATATTAAAAAGCTTTGATCCCTCATTCATATTAAAATTAACGATTATAATTTCAATTGTATATGGGATCTTTTGGTATTTACTAACATTAAAAACCATCAATACTTGAGGGAAAAAGTTGCAGAATATTAACAGATGGAATCGTTCACAATAAAAATCCCAAAACTCACAATCGAAATCACAAGTTCGAAAAGCCTCACAATCAAATCGGTAAATCTAACCACCCAGTCCCCACAATCCAAATCGCGAAATCGAACAACCGCAATCAAAATCGCGCTATTAAAAAACCGCGCTTGTATTATCCGGGCATCAAAATCGCCAAGTCGAATAGCAAAATCAAATAGTATCGCCGACTTGTATGATGATAACCTGCAATCACTACTTCAATTGATAGTGTGTAAACCTAAATAGTTGTATTTTGAACGAAAATTTTGTTTTAATATTAAGGGTAATTTTGTCATTATTTGAAATTTTGATAGGAAAGGGGATATATGCAATTTTAGTTTTAGCTTGGGTAAATATGCAATTACAAAGGTTTTTTAAGGAGATATATGCGATTATCCCTTCACATAAAATCAACCGATTCTTCTACTCGGAAGTGGGTCGAGTAGACTGAACTTTGGCCGACTTGTGTTGAAATACTGTCTAAAGCAGGGCCGGCCCGGGGTGCCGAGGCCCAATTTCCCGGAGGCCAAAAATTTTAATCTATTTATCTATACTATATAATAAAAGAAATCATATAAATTACATTTATTCAATCCATTAATATACGGGGTTTTTAAAGATATAGTATTTTTTATTATCTAATATATAAAATTACATTTATTCAACCCGTGTAATAAATGGGATTTTTAAATATATTGTTTTATTATTTAGTATATATAACTACATTTATTAAACCAGTGTAATACACATGGTTATAACCTAGTTTCTTTTGTATAACCAAGTAAATGAGTGTTCTGCTGGGTTTAGTCTGACTTTAGTTATAGAACTTATAAGGTTGCTAGTTCAAGTCCATCTTATGTCAAATTTTGTACCTTTTTTTTTGTAAGACACTGCATTTGATACATGGCCTGGGAGTTCTCACCCAACGAAAAATGATCGTTCACGCAGTGTTTCTTCTCACCTGTTGGGTATCTTTGCGAGCTGTCATCTTTTGAACGGTTAAAACACAGATCAAGAATGACTGGGGTTGATTGAAGTAGGTGGTGTAACTATGCCTTCACAACTTAATTATATGAGGATTGAACTGTTGGGTATTAGAATAGAATTTGTTGTAATATTGTTGTATATGTTTGTAAGTCCCCTAAAGCAACTTGCTTGGGATTTTTATTCTTTGATTAATATAGGATCGATCCATTTAACCAACCGTTCAGAAAAATGGATCAAAAGTGCAATAATTTGGAGTAACAACTACTTAACAAAATTCTTTAATCAGGCAGTTAGGAAAGTGTTGGCTTCCAATTAAGGGTTGCATTCTAATATGATTTCGAGTTTTGTTTGGTTCAACTGTTAAAGTTTTGTAAAGAAAAGTCTTGGCTTTTAATCTAAATTCTGTTCAGAAAAAATGTTGCAGCAGGTTGTGGAAACCCAATGAAATTGAGGGGTTGGCCAGGAGAGCTAACAAGAATGCTAGGAGAGCTTCACGAATCGTCGTTTAACTATTATGATATCTTATTCTAATACTATATGTTTGTTATGTTTATTGCTATAATGTTAGTTGTCGTTTAAGAAAAAATAGTTTATATAATTCCTTAGGGTCTAAGGGCCTTTTCTTTTCGGTTAGACCGAGGCACTTAAATCCTCATAACCGGCCCTAGTCTAAAGAATAAGGGACCCACTGGAAAATGGCAAAAGGAAAAAAAGCTATTCAAGCGGTTATCTTTACGGCGGCATGGTCCATATGGAAAGCGATGAATGAGTCTATTTTCAGGAATGAGGCTATAAGCATCCAAAAGATTAAAGAGGATATCAAGGTGTTGGCGTACTTATGGATTAAAAATAGCTCTCCTCTCACAAATTTAGCTTGGAAGGATTGGTGTATTATGGATTAAAATAGGTCTCCCCTTAGAAATTTAGCTTGGAAGGATTGGTGTAATTTTGATGTGTAATTTTTGTTATGTTTTGTTCCTATTGAGCGTAAGCGTCTTTCTAGTTCGCCGTGTTTTAATGAAAGTTGTCATTTAAAAAAAAAAGGAATATGGGCCTAACGTTACTGTTTGTGAAGGTGGACCGATTAAAATGGACCTGAATTTTAAGGCCCAAGATTTTCAGTATGGTTAACCAAACAATGTTAAGGTAAATTCTTTCTTTGTGTTCCCTCCTAATTTTGTGTATGAAAATAATATGGAATTTGAAGAAAGTTTACCTAATCATGATCCGGTTTGGGGTTCTCGATATTGGAATGGTGAAGTGTTTAAACAACTTGTTGATAGTCATACCGTTGAGGAAAGTGAGACGAGGTTGTTTCATAACCCATTGTTACATTTGGGTCCCTAGCCCCAGAGGCTGTGGAATTCCTAAACATGGTCCAACGGGTTGTGAATAGTAATCTTTCAATCTTTAAGGCCCGTTTCGTCTTTAGTAGGATTGGTTTTGCAATTCAAAAGGGGTTGCGACGCAACTTGTTGCCCGTTTACCCGCCACTTGTTTGTAATTTGTTACTTTGGTATTTTAATGAAATTTTTTTCCTTTATTCTAAAGTTACAATGCTCATTACAGTCACCTTTTTGGCTATTTGGTGGTGCCACTCTCCCCGTAGTTGTTCAAAGAGAATGTGGTCAAGATGTGGCACCGGTTTGATTTAAAAGTCAATTTATATATATAAAAGGTGGGTTTATTCCGTAGGGGTGTGCAAAGTCGGTAACCACGGGTTCGGTTAACCGAGGGTTTGGTTAATCAAAAAGTGTTAACCATAACCAAAACCGACAGGCGGTTAACCATGGTTCGGTTAATCGACGGTTATGATTCGGTTATGGTTATTGCGGTTCTTAGCCGATATATATTTTTTGTGTTTTAGATAAGCATATGGTTGTATTCTTGTATATAGTTAATTAATGTTTCAGAAAATAAAACCTTATAAATGAATTACTTAGCTCATAAGTAATTAAAAATCAATATAACCTGTTCTGGATATAGATAATTAGTTGCTAATATAATAGATAAAAAAGCGACACATATAAACAAAAACAAGAAAATAATAGGAAGAAAATAACTCTACTGCTCACTAAGCATGTAACTTCAACCGTAAACATAAAAAAGAATCACAAGTAAAAAAAAACAAGTTTTGGTTAAATTAGGTTAATGAAGACACCTTAACCGTAACCAAATGGGCGGTTAATCATATTCACATAACCATAACCGTTCGGTTTGGTCGATTTCGATTACTTTTGGTTCCCGTTATGGTTCGGTTTTTGCTCACCCCTAATTTATTGCAAGTTCTTAAAAGACATACGTGGTTGGTGTACAATATTCCTCTAGTACTTTAACTTTAGAATACAGTTTTATCCAAACCGGACCCAAAGTTGGTACCAATTTGGGTCACAATTAAGGATCTTCCGTTATGTTTATGGAATGGTGGGAATATTGGGCAAATTGAGAGTTGTTTAGGTATCGCTTATGCTTAGCAAAGCTATGTTGATCGATGTGAAACAATGACTGGTCCTTTGAACTTTGCACGTGTTTTAGTGGAGGCTAATGCTTTAATGGGCTTCTAGATCGCGTGAAGGTTCAATTTCCATCTCGAAAAGGTTTACAAGGTAAAATTACTCACCTTGCTCTATCTCATTAGTGTAAACAACCTTCATGTCATTTGTGTGTGGTGTTTGGACATTTAACTTTAAGTAATGAATCGATCCAAAGGCAAGTGAAACCGATGGTGGTAGTCCAACGTCCAACAACTACCATTGCTCACGGCCCAACCCATTCCACCTCCTAAAACGACTACGGCCAAACATGGAGATTACGAGTTTATAGCGGTTAAAAAGAAAAAAAAGGCTAAAGTTAATTGGGCTCCTCTACCTAAGGGATCAGTTTGGATTCAAGGGGTAAAACAAAGGATAATTGTAACACCCAAAAAACAAATTTGGTAATTAAACCAAATCAACTAGGGATGAGCGGGTACAATACCATTAGTAGTAAAGATCAACCTGGTAAGCATGGGGATTTAAATAAATAAGTCTAATGCTAAGTAAAGTAAATAAACGCTTTATAGAAGAGAAAGCTTATAAAAGGCTTGAGCTATCGGGACTTAAATTTAAATCAGGTCGGTCGTACCCAGTAACGCTCCAAAGCTCGATTTTTATTAAGTAGTACATTTCTTATGTATGGCACGAAATAAAAGTAACTAAGTTATCTAACTTGGTTAGAAGATGAGTTAAATACTAAGAGGTATATGGGTTAAGGCTAAACATAAGTGACTAGCTAAACCTAAAGGGCTGAAATTGAACAAGCTGGAAAGTTATTTAATAAAAAACAAACTCATTGTGTGTGTGGTGTGGGTTGCAATATTGAGAAGAAGAGATGGAGAATTCTCTCCAAGATTCCCAATTCACAAAATTGGTAAGATACAAGGTGAAATATAAGTGATTTCCCTAGCATGCTTGAAGATTTTGACCTCTAACATCATCTAAACCTAAGGTATGTGGTAAATTTACATATGATGAGTTTTGATGCGAAATGGTTTTGATGATATGATGAAATTGATGTTTATGATCACCATACTTGCTTATATGTGTGATTTACTTGAACAATTTAAAGATTTCATTAAGCATTCGTACATGCCATGAAGCGAGTTTTATCGAATTGTAAGTGTATCTATGTATGACAATAGGTAGTTTGACTTTTAAAAGTCAATCTGACCTAAAATAGAATAGAAGGATAAATAGGGTATAAATATCCATAAGGATGATGGTCATGGTATTAAATGACTAATCTAATTATGTTGTGGATATGATATGATAGTTTGACTCTTGATGAGCTAGGTGAGAACTTGGAAAGGAATGGTCAAAGGTCATAGGCGCGAGGAAGCTCGAACGTGTGATAAACATAAAGATAACAGGTATATCCGTACAACTAAATCACTATTAATTATATGATTACGCGCATTTAGGCTTAATTATGTTATAATTGAGTCCATTAAGCCTAGCAACGACCAGGAAATGCATGAACTTTTTTTGCATTTAACATGATTGTATCCGTCTCATCGCGATATGATGTAAACAATTCTATGAACGTTGGTAGATTATCTGGTTAACAAGGTTTATGTCAAGATGAATCGAGTATGCTAGAAATGTTATACAAATGACATTATTTCATGTCCGATAAACAAAACTAATAAAACCCTAACTGGGAATAATATATGTATTCTAAATTTCCGGAAAACGTACAAGTATTATTATTGCCGATTCTAGTAACGGGACTTATTATTTCTGCCAACCGACAACTAGTACACGATCAGTGAGTGTTAATAATTAACATGATTTAGTAGCAAGGGTTACTATATATCCTAAGAGTATCTAAATACTAATTATAGGACAATATCACTTAATTAGTCTCTGATTAAATTATAAGCCAATCTAAGTGGCCGTTTAGCACCAAACCATCATCAAGACATTGTCTAGTAACTAGTTAATCCTAGTTAGTGAGCTAATGCCTAGATTAACACCTAATCATCATCATTTCACCTAAACACCTAAATATATACCAAGTATATCCATCACATGCCAAAATTCCCAACAAGTTTCAACAACCCAAACCTCCACCCCATCCTTATGATTTTCGGCCAAGTGGGGGCCCTACCACCCTAACAACTTGTGTTAGGAAAGATCTTTCAAAATATGGCCTTATTGACTAAAGGGTCTTAGAGGAGTTGGTATATGACATTGAAAATATGCACAAGGCATATCAAGATCACAAGACCATATCATTATTTTCATTTTGCAAAAACAAAGCACAACATTCCTTCCCCCTCTCCTCTTGGCTACGACCCAACTACACCACCACCTCCTTTCATTTTTTCAATTTCAAAAAACAATTTAAGTGGTTCTCTATAAGTTACAAGGTTATTCAAGGTGTTGCAAGCTTAAGGAAGGCATCAAGGATCAAGATCTTGCAAGGATTTGAAGTATTTTCTTTCTATTTGCTACAAGGTGTTCTTCCTTGGCCTAGTGTTAGTTGTAAGACTTTAAATCTTTGTTTTCGAGTTTGATTTAGTGCTAAGTACAAGTGTTCACGAAGGGGACTTGTAAAGGTGTTTAAAAGTATTAAAATAAAGCAATACGCCATAAGAAATGTTGATGAGTTCATGAAGATCTTGAAATGTATTGTGGTAGTATACATAAGGAACCATGGAATTTGGTGATTAAAAATGGTTTAACATGTTTAAAAAGTATATTTAGTGTGAATGGAATTGCTAGAAAGATGAGTGATCACAAAATCTGTTCCTGAAAGTTTTAGTTTATATATATATATATATATATATATATATATATATATATATATATATATATATAAAACTTTCGTTTTCAAGGATCTTGATATATAGATAGATAAAAGATGATGATTTTTGGAAAGTGTTGGTAATGATTAGTAGAATTTGTTGTTGATGATGATGATTAGACGATGATTAAAGAGTAATAGGTTAATCTAGGGTTTCCATGTTAAATTTACAAAGTTGACAAGTTATACTAAAACATGAATAGCTAGGGTTGTTAGAGGCCTAAAATTGGAACAAAATATATGTTTAGTATTATAAATATATATTTGATTAAAATATGGAAAGGTATATATATACATACTTGGTAAACCATGAAAATACGTATATACAAAGTATTACGTATGTAAATACTTGGTAGAAAAATATGCCAAGATATATATATATATATATATATATATATATATATATATATTGGACATGAAATACATGGACAAGTGGAACCTTGAGAAGTATGATCAAAATGGAATAGAGAAATGAGTTCCAAAAATCGAACGAAAAAACTTAGCAAATATATTACCATGACAAAACCTGAGACTTCGATAACATGATGACAATACCGGACATTTGGACAAAATCTGTATATATATATATATATATATATATATATATATATATATATATATATATATATATATATATATATATATATATAGTGGGGTTCCTGCGCAAAGTGCGTTTTTTCCTACAAAGTGTAGGAAGCGATCAGGGCCATCCGATGGGTATGTTTGATGGTTGAGATCATCTTGGTGGCATTTTGGTAATATGTGTATCTTAATAATAGGACGATTTAATTAATTACGGGTAGATGTGTCATTTAGCTTGTTTTATATATGGATATAACTGTCATTCCATAAACCACCCCACATTTGCGATTTTCCCCCTCTCTCTCTCCATCTCTCGCGAAGAACCCAAAAATTATAAAACACATCATCAAGAAACCAAAAGACATGTCATTTGTGAATAAACTTGTAACTGGTAAAACACAACATCAAGAAATTATTCATGAAGGATTGCAGCTGGTAAAACACATCGTCAAGAAATTAGTTTGCTTGCTGCTAAAACACAACGGTATTAATCTGTTTGCTGTTAAAACACAATGTCAAGAAATCCTCCAGCATTACCAGCATGAATGGTAAAACACAGAGTCAAGAAATCCTCCAACATTACCAGCATGAATGGTAAAACACAACGTCAAGAAATCCTCCAGCATTACCAGCATGAATGCTAAAATACAACAATATTAATCTGCTTGCTGTTAAAACACAATGCCAAGAAATCCTCCAGCATTACCAGCATGAATGGTAAAACACAGCGTCAAGAAATCCTCTAGCATTACCTGCATGAATGGTAAAACACAATGCCAAGAAATCCTCCAGCATTACTAGCATGAATGGTAAAATACAGCGTCAAGAAATCCTCCAGCATTACCAACATGAATGCTAAAACAGAACGATATTAATCTGCTTGTTTTTAAAACATTATGCAAACGAATTTGCTGTTGATTGATATGTACGTATGAATGTAATTCGAAACCACCATTCAGAAAAACATGGAGAAACAATTTCCATATCTCGTGCATGGTTAGTTAATGAGGGATAACTTCCAAAAATAAAATAAAATGTCAAATTACACAAGTGCCATTTAGTTAAAATCCCTCCTTGCCACGTGTCACATCCTTATTGCTTCCTTAACTTTCTAGAAAACTTAGGCTTTGTAGCCAACTCCCACTCTCTCTCTCTCTCTCTATATATATATATATATATATATATATATGATGAAGTGTAGAATTCAATTCCCCTTATCCTACAATTCGTACGTGACAACCAGATGAGGACGCGTGGCGGCCTTTTTTCTCCCAAGGGCATTTTAGACAATTACTTTAACCAGTAGATTGGGAGTTCGTTACCCCACAATCCCAGTAATTATGAATCGAATCAGTTTCAAATTTACGGATTTTTTAAACTATCAAAATTGCGGTTACGGTGGGGTGATTTGGGTTTCCTTTGATTTTGATTTCAATGGATCCATAAACTAGTGCTGGAAGTTTTATAGAAGATGTTGAATTTGAAGACGTTGAGATGCAAGACTCGGAAGATATTTCTGAACCAGTAAAACAAACAAGACTCGATAATATACAAAACGAATGGTAAAACAAGTCGATATATAATACGAACTATACACAGAAACAAATGTAATTTGCATTACATCAAGGTGGATGTCATCTTAGTTATCAATTTGGACTTCTAATGGGTGACTTAGTGCCCATGAAAACACAACAACACATAGTGTCGAAAGAGTGTCTAGTCAAGATATACCTTTGAATGCTTTCGTACTATCAAATTCAAGAATTCATTTAGTCATCACTCCATAAAAATCACGCACCTTTGTTTCCCATTTTAGGGTAACTTCGGTGGTTCCATCCTCCAAATCATTTAGCTCACTTTTGTGGAAATTACCTACGTAAACCGTGAGTATACATGAACCTTTTTCCTATTGTAACATGTATGATTATGAAACACACAAACACACGAAATCAATCTTATGCAAACACTCAATCCACTAAACATGCTACTTGTCATACTATATGTTTATACATGCTAGAATACTTTTATGCATACTATTTGTCATTAACTTCGCGAGCCTATCTTAACATGTATAGCGCTATAGGAGTAGCATACCGCTTGTTTTTGGGGTCATTGTTAAGTATTCTATCATAACAGTTTTGTTCACTGCGGTGAAGAGATTACGCTAGTGAACATTTTGGTTTGACCTATACTTGATGCATGCTAGTATGATATATAAGACAATATACAATTGCCATATTAGATTGAGACCTTTTATACGTATGTTATGTAGACCAAAACTTGTATGCTCGCTAACCTTTTGTATAGACAGATATTATATACATGTTGTAGGAAATTGATGATGAAATCTCAAGAAATCTACTTAGGGTGGAACTAGAAAGGTACCCCATATGTTATCTTTATGTTTTTCCTTCATGTTGTTATGTTATTTGTCAACTTGTTGTTATTTCCTTTCAAGATAATGTACTAATTTGAAATTATGAATGAAATGAAAAGTTTGAATTAATAATTTATTATCACAAGTAGTACGTTATGATGTTTTGAGCAATCTCGTTCGTCCTGTCTAGATGCTTCCTCCATCGGTTGGGCTGTGATAGAAAGCTGTGCCACAAAAGAAAATATATATTCTTAGACATAAAAATATATTATTTTTACTGGACGAGACAATCATGTAAGACACGAGCTTATACAAGGGGCTACGCCCCGGACAATATACAGACAAATGTGTATAAGTATATACGTACACATGTGATGATATGCATACATGGTCATTCGGATAATCATCCACCAAAGTGTCTAAACAAACAAGGGTTTTCAAAATAACGAAACAATGTTAAGTCTTAACAATGATTTGGTGAAAGACTTGTACATGAAACAAACAATTAGACCTAAGTGACTTAACGATTTAGGACACTTACAGGTCGGAGTCGATACAGGGGACATTGATTGTTGCTAGCACTGAGCACATAACGCAAATAGTGAGTTTCACGGCACCTCTTTTAAATATTTGTTTTCAAAATTAGGGGATATACATGTTACACAATGGTATGATAGTTATAGAGTGAAATCAACTAGATCATTATGTGTGCATAAGTGGTAGTGCATTAGTAGCCATTAGTTATATTACAGACCGAAGTACAATTGGATAGATATATCGAGTGTGGCCAAGCTCCACTCTTGGTCCTTGCGACCCTGTGGGATTGCTTTTGAATCCGGCAAGTCGGGCCTCACTAGGGGTTAGTGGCCCGATATGACGGTATCATTGTCAAGGCTTGGTTGCTAGCTTATGTTGACACATATACATTAATGTCCTAGCTAAACATTAACTGATCAACGAATTTCATTGACACTATGCATACCGGTTTTATTTAAAGTTTGCCAAATATTTCAAAGATTCATTTGTGTCAAGCAAAACCTGTGAACTCACCGACATTATGTTCACATTTTACTTAACATGTATTTCAGGTAAATGAAACATGATTGGAAGTCAAAAACACTTTGGTTGGTCATTTCAAGTGGTATATATATTTGGAATCGTTGGTTATTTTAAATCATGTAGACGTTTACACATCGAACGAATGCTATGAAAACCTTTCGTGGTCGCACCCCAAGCCTGCTACGAGCAGGGTGTGACAGAATGAACACAAGGTAAGTAAAGCTTACACCTCCTAGAATGGAACCACTACTTATGTGCTAGAACGTATTTTTGGCTAATAACAAGGGTTATCAAATAACCGGATGCGGCTAGCCTGTTAAATTTTTAGAAAGAGACCCCATGGTGTAAACCATGAAATGAGTCAAAAATAGTAAAATTATGACGAACTAATTTTGGTGATAAACGGGGATTTCTTAAGATGAGACCCCATGATGAAAACTACGAAACGTGTCAAAATGGGTAAAATTATGTTAAAGCACATGTTGGTGATTAAACAAAGAATTGTAGAACTAAGACGGTGTAAACTGCAACACCCTGACCGCGTATAAAACAATCCAAGGCGGAAACGTCGGCAAGTCACGTTACAAATTGCTCATAACACATGGTACTAAAGTTTCATTATATGACATTGTTTTTTTAACACAAGGATTACAAATAATTTGTTTATAAATTGAAGGAAACTAAGTCCCAAGTCTAGATCCTAAGTGTAGCATACTTGATCATGCATTAGTATCTGAAACATACATGAAAATAAAGTCAACAAAGAATGCTGGTGAGTAACACAGGTTTTGTAGCCATGAATATGGAAAAAACTTTAGTATCGCAATACTTTGGTCAACCCCAAGAGTTGATGTGTAAATTAGTTTTGTAACCTAGTTTGTCACGGAAATAGTTAGTGTTGTAATACTTTGGTTTTGGTGATAAAATTTGTAGCATATAGTAAGTATACTTTGGTTTTGTGAAAACTAAATATTTAGTGTCAACAAGAGATAAATTGTACGGCTAATTTTGAAAAACTTTGTATAAACAAGTGTGGTCGTTAGGGAATACATTCAAGCCTTTTTGTTGACGTTTTAGATTAATCACGAAGGTATATCTCTTCGAGTAACTCGGTTTCTATCATTCCCTAATGAAACTTCCAAACAGATCTAGGAAGCAGGAATGGGGTGTCAAATCCTATAGCGCTATATCATACTACCGATCGACTAATCAAAGTTAGTGAATGTATTTTAGACATGAATGCAAATACGCACCAACAAGTTTCATACAAATATAGAAATCATTGTGTTTAAGCCATATATAGTAATTTTGAAATTCAATGGATAAGGTACTATGTATATAATTCATATTGTTTTGTAATCTTGAAAATAGTGATAGGCACATATGAATCACGCCAAAACATTTGGAAAACATAATAGAGGGGAACTATGTACTCACTTTTTGAATTTTGACGATGGTATACTATGTATATAAACCATATATATAGTTTTGAAATCTTGAAAATAGTAATTAGGCACATATGAATCACCCTAAAACATGTGAAAACGTAAAAGAGGGGAACTATGTACTGACGCTCGAATTTTGACGATGGTATACTATGTATATAAATCATATATATAGTTTTGACTTCTTGAAAATAGTAATTAGGCACATATGAATCACCCCAAAACATTTGAAAACGTAAAAGAAGGGAACTATGTACTCACAGGTTGTGTAGATATCTTGTTCAATCGTGTATGCAAAGCTCAAGTGCTTCCTAATATTTTGGATAGTTATATAGTTAGTGTGTATCGTGGCTTAAAAGTAAGAACGGATAGAATGAGGTTTCTTAACTAAACGAGTGAAGGATCTCGTATAATATGGTTCATTATACCTTACATTCTGATCGGAAAGTGTCTATAGGTTTTTGCCCCGTTATGACTTGTTAAAGTGGTTTATGCCACTTTAACGGGCCGTATGCGTAATTATGGGTCCGGATGGTCGAATGAGCCCTGTGACGAGTCCGATATGTGAAAACATGTTTAATCAGGTTGTATGGTCAGTTTATAAGTAAAAAACAATGATCATGTATGCTTAAAACTATTTTATGCAAAAAAGAGTATTTTAGACATTTTAAAAGTATATAAAATTGACTCGTCATTTGACTAACCAAACGAAATGACCATAAGGTATAACCTCAGAGGGTTATTCCCTATATTAATATGGTCATATAAATGGGCTTGGTCGGATCATAAGGTTGACCAAACAAATATGATGTCAAATTATTTGGTTTTGATAGTTTAAAGTTCAATTAGCGAAAAATGCATATTTACTAGTTTTGACTTTTAAATATAACATGCTTGACTCATCATTTCGCCTATTAAACTTGATTATCAGAAGGTATGATCATAGGGGAATCATACCAACATTATTACGATCACGTAGGAAAGTTCGGATTGCACTTTGACTTGACCATAGTGGTCAGAACTGAAAGGTAACCGAAAAGTCAAAGTGTTTGACTTTCAGTTGGAAAATAGGTAAATAATTGAAATTGAGTAGAGGAGAAATACTTACTGGACTTAGGGACTCCTAAGTAGGATTGAAAGCTGCTCCCAAACTCCAGGAAAGCTCCCAAGAGCAGATGTTATAGTGAATGTGAAGGTGTGAGTTCATAGAACACTATGATCACCTATTTATACTACTCAAATGCTCCAAAATTATGGCAAGCGTAGTCAAGGATCATTAGAAGCTGATTAGTGTCACCTAAGGTGTCACAAGGAGGAGCAATGGTGGCAAATTCGGTGTTAGGTGGCAGAAGTTGAGCATAGGTGGCCAAATTTGGTGACCAAGGCAATTTTCTGCATCTGGGCACCCCTTACGGACCGTAACCAAAGCCTTACGGTCCGTAAGGCACTCTAACGGCAAAAATATTGCATTTTTGATAGTTTTGGCCCCTGAATTATTACTTAAGCTATATGAGGGGTACTTAGGGTATGTGTAACTTATATCTTTGTCTCGGGATGTACGTTATGTTAAAATTATTTCGTTCGAATATTGGTTAACGAAACATTTGTGAAAGAAATATAAAAGTTTCCGAAGGCTCAAAATTTTCACTGGGGTTATAGTCTCCCCCCTTTAGTGAATTTCATCCCAAAATTTATTCACAGGAGACTGTTTGAATAAGGTTGTGAACTGTTGAAGTGTGTGAATTTGAAAGAGGTACCGGAGATTTGAATACAAAAGGAAGGGCAGCTTTATATAGGTTTCCTAAATAATTGATGAAGACTATTTGTATAAGTAACTTATGTGTGTGTCTAAAGTTGAAGATGAAGGATATAGGATAAAATTGGAAGGTTTTGCTAGTGTTTTCAATGATGAGGGTATTGTTTGGTATTGAAATTATGTTGATTGGGTATCACTAGTTAATAGATCTAACAACATTGGTCAAGGTCAAGAACTTTAAGTGAGTTAAATAACGCTGCATTTACAATATAAGAAGGAGCACTTATATATAGGAAGTACATGCGGCGTATCCACCATGCTCTTATTATATTGTATCTGTTTCGTTATCCTTATCACTATAGGATTTATATAATCACACATGAAAAAACTGCTATGGTTTTCCATGCACCAAATTTTATAAATATGTGTGCACCCATTATTACTCAATTCTTTGCATAGTTCATCTTGTGATGCGTGGGGGAAAACAAACGAGCAAGTTCACAGAAAGTATTTTAATATTAAGCATAGGATCCAAATAATGGTTTGGGATCCAAGGGTCTAACTATTTGCATAGGAAGACCCAACAAGGATTTGGGATTTGTATTTTGTTTTGTCACATAAGTTGCACATAAATATATTGCATAAAGACCAATCAAGACCTTCTGAAAGTACCCTTAGAAATCCAATCAAAGATTTAAAATAGTACTTTGAGTATCTATCAAGTATCTAACTTGTGATTTGTACTTTGTTTCTTAGAAAAATGAGTACATAGGATTTGTAGAGATTGTGTGGCCGCACAAAGTGTGATCACAAAAATGGGAGAAACTACGAATGTAGTTCAATTTGTAAAGAATAGAATCTCAAGAGTCGGTATATATAGATGTTTGTTATACATACATGTAATCATATTAGATTTTGTAAATGAAATAGGAATATCATTACAAAATAGTCGAGAAGGGTTCGTGATTTTCGGATGACAAACAAAAAACATAAAAGTTAAGTGCTTATCAATGCATTGACATCGATGCGAGCCTTGTTATTGCGTCCATGGGTTGCATTATTTTACAAAATAGTCGAGAAGGGTTCGTGATTTTCGGATGACAAACAAAAAACATAAAAGTTAAGTGCTTATCAATGCATTGACATCGATGCGTGCCTTATTATTGCGTCCATGGGTTGCATTATTAACAAGCTTCAGGCAGTTGTTTCGGTAGTGAGTAAGATTGCCATAATTGAAGCAGGTTCCATATGGATAGAAGGGACATATAGTTAACATATGTGGAGGAGGTGCGACAAGCCGAACAAGATTTGCAAAAGTTGAATTTTGTCACACCATGATTTCCACGTATGTCCCGGTGGGGAATATTGTGACGTATGTTGATATCATCATAACCAATAACACAGAGTAACACAACGGAAGTCTTGGAATAAAATTACTATTACAAACGTATTGTTCAAAGTTCAAAAATAATATACAACGCTTGTAATAGATCCACAGGCGGATCGAAAATATTATAAAATGAAATATGATAGACTATGGGCTTTCTAAGCAAGAAGTTGCAAATTCCTCTTAAGCTTTGCCGAGCACTTCCAGCCTATTTCGTGACCTTGCTACCTGCTTTTACTCTTTTGAAAATAAGTTAGTTTTCACTGGTAAATACAAATAACCAACACGTTTTGAAATCATTTCAAAATCATTTCCATGTACACATTGGTACATATATTTTATAAACAACTTGGGACAAACTATATCTCATGTTATTAGTTTATATGCTAATAATACATTTCGGGCCCGGTAACTATGCCGATATCATGATTAACTGACACGCCACTTTAATACCTTTATTAGGTATACCCATAATGGGTTATAAAATAATTTAGCATCTGTCGGGTGTATGCCTACACCTCGCGCTTAAGTCGTGGCCATTTATAATAAACGAGCCGAGGATATCCAGGACACGGTCGCATTAACCCTAATGTTTAATATTAAGCAATACGAATTAAAACAGATTATTTGAATTCCTGACACATTTTCTTTAATCCCATATCCGACCATGCGGTAATATTTACCGTATCCCAAGCTCGTATAGGAAAAATAGGTTAAGAGTATTTACCTGGCTTTGCAAAATTCTTAAAATTAAGAAAATAAGATAAACCAGCCGTATACAAAATAACTAGCTCGGATGCAATCTACCGGAAGTCTCTAGTCTGGAGTGAATGGTATTATTAACCAATTAGAATGTTAGCGGGTCTTTATTAAAGTCATTGACTTAGACTGTCTCACTTAAATTAATGAGATCGGCGCGATATGCTAGATTAAGCGGTGACCGGAATGGAATGTAGTTTAAACCCATCAAGTACTATGACTTGTATAATATGGGTAAACAATATACATTCTGGAATTTGAGCTGAAAATGATAAGGTTTGACCCGTTTCGATAAACTTATGTAAAAAGTCTACAAAGTTTAACCGAACACATAAATGCGATACTGGGTAACCGGATGAGTTATGGACAAGTTTTACATGCCAATATACTTTAAATAAGTTGTGATATCAGTAGGATACCAACTTATATGCTCGATAAGGTTTTAAAATGAAACTATGCCTCAAAAGGGCGTTTCGGTCATTATGTGACGTATAAAAGGGACTTGTGTAAAATCCGATGTTATGATCGTAAATATTCTGGAAAAATACCTAATTTGTGATATGATATCACTAGGTTATCAATTATACGTGTGATTTATGGTTTAAGACCAAACTATGCACTGTAAGGGCATTTTGGTCATTTTACACATAGTTTGACAACTTATTTGGGATTCTGAGTTTGAGACATATACTTACTGTAAAAAAATTTAAAATGAGTTTAAAACTCAGTAGGTATCAAGTCTTGGTGGCCAAGTATGGTTTAAAACTATACTATGCGCCGAAACGGCGTTTAAGTCGTTAAATGACGATTTATGCGATGTTTAGTGTGAACTGAAGTTATGAACAGGTTTATGTGACCAAAATAAGTTAATTAACATAACTTATCAGTAGGTAAATGATTTTATATACAAGGCTTGATTAAAATTAATTTATGTGCCAAAAGGGCGTTATCGTCATTTACCGAAATAATACAAGGACTTGTATGTAAACTCAGAATGTAATCAGACTTGATATCCCAAATAATTCCAATTATGATATTATATCAGTAGGTTTCATGTTTAGTATTAAAATTATGTTTAGAAACCGATTTATACCTCATAAGGGTATTTTAGCCCTTTTAAAGACATAATTTGCGATAATTGCCAAGAACTCAGTTTATGATCCTTATTATAACATCAAGATATGCCATTTATAATAACATAGTATATATTTCATTTATAAGTTCTTTGTTGCTTAAAACCATATTTTTAGCAAAAAGGGAAAAATGGTCAAAGATTGGAATAATGAAGAACAAATGCATAAACTCAGATTCTGATTATGATCTTGTAGTATAACCTTAGAGGGTTATACTACATTACATTAGGATCATAATGCAACCTAAAGGTGGTAGCTAAGGTTGCTAATTCGGTTTATAATCGAAAGTCAAAGCAGAAGCCAAACTTCGCGACTTTCGGTTGTGAACCGACACTTAGACAAAGATTGACGGGCTGAACATATTTATACATGTTCTATTATTTATTACTAAGTTATTTAAAGTGTCAAAATATTTTTATAACATATATAAACTCAGATTATGAGTTTTTACAAAATATTGACCCTTTTGACTTTTAACAACTTAACTTTGACCCGTCAATAGGTCTAGTAAACATGATCTTTAGGAGGTGGCCTTTTAAGGGACTAACACCTACCTAATTACAATCACTTAGCCATGTTCGATTCGAACAATGGGTGATCATAACGGTCTTAACCGAAATTCAAAGCGTTATTACGACAACGCTTAACTTACAAGTGATCCAAAGAAAGACTAGAACTCAGTTGGGATGCTCCTTAGCTCAGGAACTTCCACTTAGAGTGATTAGAGGGAAGAAAAGAAGATGAGCAAGGAAATGAGGGTGAATACTTTGCTATTTATACTTGAACAAGATGTTCAAGGTCATGCCAAGTATCCAGGGGTGTTATAAGGAGCCTCCAGGTGTTTTTGGACGTGTCAAAGGCTGCTCAAATGGTGGCATTCGTGAGAGAGGTGGCAGGGCAGGAATCTGCCAAACAATCTGCCACTGGCAGGTCCTTGCGGACCGTAACCATATGTGGTTGTGGTCCGTAAGGACCTCATGGTGCCCACAGATTCAAACTGGTTACGGACCGTATGGGAAAACCATTGCGGTCTGTAACCGCCTTCCTGAACATTCTCCTTTTTAATGGTTAAGGTCCGTAACACCTCAACTATTGTGATAGCCGTTTAGAGGTTATATTTTAACATAACGGCAAATCCAATCCCTCTCGTCCATCACGTGGCATACGAGGATCAGCGGGACACTTGTCAGTATAATATTGGTCACGAATTTTCGAGGTGTTACATCCTCACCCCCTTAAAAGAAATCTCGACCTCGAGATTTTATTCAATAAGATGGGGGTACTTTTAATTCATTTTGGACTCGACCTCGCATGTATACTCGGGTCCTCTACGGGCATCCCATTAGACTTTTACAATAGGTATCTTTTTCTTACAGAGCTTTTTAATCTGTCGATCCTCGATCGAAATCTGTTTCTCAATGAACCTCGGGTTTTCATCGACTTGCACATCATGATGTGACATAACTAGCGATTCATCAGCTAGGCATTTCTTTAGATTACTGACGTGGAATACATCATGAATTCCACTGAGCTCCTCAGGTAATCTGAGCTTATAAGCTATGGACCCAACACATTCGATTATCTCGAATGGTCCAATATACCTTGAGCTCAACTTGTCCTTCTTTCCGAAGCGCATCACACCTTTCTAGGATGATACCTTCAACATTACTTTGTCCTCTATTTGGAACTGAAGAGGTTTACGTCTCTTATCGGCATAGCTCTTTTGCCTATCTTGGGCAGCCTTGAGACGGTCATGGATTTGCACTATTTTATCTGTGGTCTCGAGGACTATCTCTGGTCCAGACAGTTGGGCTTCCCCAACCTCGACCCAACAAACAGGCGTTCTACATTTTCTCCCATATAAGGCTTCAAAAGAAGTGGCCTTAATGCTCGTATGATAACTATTATTATAGGAAAATTCGATTAGGGGTAAGTGATCATCCCAACTTCCACCCAAATCGATTACACATGCATGAAGCATGTCTTCCAATGTTTGAATGGTACGCTCACTCTGTCCATCTGTCTGCGGATGGTAAGCCGTACTAAAATTTAATCTTGTGCCCAATGATTGCTGAAAACTCTTCTAGAAGTGAGATGTATACCTAGTATCTCTATCAGATATAATAGATATTGGCACGCCATGTAAAGACATAATCTCGTCTACGTATAACTTAGCCAGCTTGTCGAAGCTATACATCTTCTTAATTGGCAAAAAGTGAGCTGACTTGGTTAATCTATCCGCAATGCCCAAATCGTGTCATTGCCACGTTTGGTCTTGGGTAATTTGGTAATCAAATCCATGGTTAACATTTCCCATTTCCATACTGGAATTTCGAGTTGTTGTAGGAGTCCTGACGATTTTTGGTGTTCAGCTTCAATTTGTGAACACGTCAAGCACTTCGCTACATAAGTGGCTATGGATTTCTTCATGCCCATCCACCAATAATTTAATTTCAAATCTTGATACATTTTGTCACCTCTAGGGTGAACCGAATATTTAGAAAAATGCTCTTCTTGGACGATTAAATCTCTAAGTCCTCCATAGATTGAACCCAGATCCGATCATTAAATCTAAGGATTCCATCCTTTCCAGGTGTTAACCGCTCAATAGTTCCACCTAATCCCTCATTCGGGATGTTAGCCTCCATCATGGCTTGTTTCTGCGCATCAAGTAGCTTTTCATTCAAGCTACTCCCGAGCTCTATGCTTTTGGCATTAATCCTTAAAGGCTTAACCCTTTTCTTGCGACTAAGCGCATCAGCGATTACATTCACTTTGCCGGGATGATATCGGATTTCACAATCATAGTCGTTTAATGTCTCCATCCAACGACGTTGCCTCATGTTTAAATCTTTCTGATTAAAGAAGGCTTTTGTGATCAGTGTATATCACACACTTTGTTCCATAAAGATAATGCCTCCAAAGCTTAAGTGCAAGTTCTAGATCATGGGTGGTGTTATTCTTTTCATGCACCTTTAATTGACGTGATGCATATGCAATTACCTTGCCTCTTTGCATAAGCACACAACCTATGCCTGTGTGAGAAGAATCGCAATAAATTTCACACCCCGACCCGCAGCGGAATAAAAGTCGGGGCATAATTGGGTTATCACCAAAGCTCATGATATTTACTAAGATGTTTCATATTTATTAAATTCAAATTACAAACTTAAATATCCAAAAACAAAATTCATACAATTACAAAGGAAAATGAAACTATAAATTTATTCCAAAGCATGAACTTGTTTATTCTTCTAGGCCATCCTAAGTGTTTCCTGTCTCGGCTGGATCACTTGTATCATGTGTAAAACGGGGGAGATTTTGGGTCAACAAGAGTTGGCGAGTGAACCTTGATAAAACATTGTGGACTAATTTCTTGTTTTATTTATTAAAGAAAAGTCGTGCATTAATCACATGTGAGCAAACATATATATATAAACAATCACAAACCACTTTGGATGAGTATATGACATGAATGATGATGTATTTGAGATCAAGGCTCAATCAAACGGAGCCGATCTAATGAGGCTCCTGATGCTCAACCCGTATCCCACGGGGAACTGATGGGCCTAATGAAATGCGTGCACTGAAATGATAAAATTCAATCTACATATAATTCACACAACAATTGATACACATTTGATCACGGATATGATGTATGCACAAGTGTTTAAATAAAATAAAAGAACAGTACTACACATGATACACCCCAAAACATGATTAAAACGGGGAATTGGTAGAGATTCACTCACAGTGGATGCGTTTCTTGATGACGATGAATGCGCACGAATATTATGATTCAACCGACGAGGGAAAACTAACCTAAATAATAACGACATGATTCGATTAAATAAATAAATTTTATTTGAGATTATTATTTCTAATTAGTGTTCTTTAATGAGATTTTTAGATTTATTTTTGTGAGTTTAATGCAAATTTTTAACTTTAAAAACCTTATTTTTAAGTATTTTAAATAATTTTTCAATTAAATAAATAAACAAAAATAAATAAAAAAAATGGGTTCTTTGTCAGGTTTGACCGGGTCTGACCGGTCAGACAGCATGTATTCCAGGCGGCGAGTGAGGTTCGAACTCGGGACTCTCGTATACGTGCACGCAGCTCTACCAACTGAGCTACGTGTCTAACCCGAAATATTCTCTGTTTTAATTATATATATATACTAACTAACTTTCACCTTATTTAGTTTTTATTAAAAATGATTTAATATGGCCGAACCGGTTACAGAAAACCCGGAATCGAACTCGGGACCTTCGGTTCGAGTGCACACAGCCCAACCAGTTGGGCTATGTGTCTAATCTGCTTAGCTACTGGATTATATTCCTCTTATATACATACTGTGAATTGATCTGAATAGGTTTTAAAAATGTTGGTTTTATTTTAGAAAGTCGGAAACATGCGTGATTCGAACCCGGGACGTGTGTTTTATATTTGCACACAGTCCACCGCTGGACTGTGTGTCTAACCCGGTTATATACCCGATTTTAATTACATTAATACACAACTTAGGCTTTGTCTTCTTCACTAAGAAAAACACATAACAGTGAACCCGACTGTTTTGCTTAATCGACCAACAAACTTATACTCGATTGAAATAGAATAGAAAAATAAAGATTAAGTAATATGATATACCAAAACAGAGAGTTTTCTTCAGATTTCCGGCAAGTTTCGTCGACCCTGATTTGCGATTTCCGGCTGAATGAACTGATTTAACAGTTTTGATTATTGATTTGAGCAATTAAATTATCAATCAAGAGATAGTAAGGAGGTTTACACAATTATACCGTCTGAAGAACAAATGCGGTTTTCTGATCAGCGATTCCGGCGAGTACGAAGATCTCCGGCGACGAGCTTTGGAAGAATTAAAACTTCAGAAAGAGAGTGCGGTTCGGAGCGAAATGTTTACAAGGAGTTTGAGTGGGTATTTATAGAGGGACAAGCCGATTGGGTTCGAATTTGGGGTCAAGATTCGCGGTCAATGATTTCAAACGGTTTTTGACTAAAATTGATTGTTAGGCAACGGTTATAACTGATGTCGAAATCAGTTTACGCGTTTCAGTCAAAGGAAAATAGCCACATTTGCGGAGTTTCGGTTTTTCCGGCGATTGCGAGTTCTGGGCGCGCTGATTTACAGGTTTTGACTTTCCCTGTTTTACTTTAAGTGATATTTGTTTAAGCATATATCACAAAGGACGTGTGTGGCGGAGTGGTGTGATGTGTGTGTGTGTTCGCGGGAGACCCGGGTTCGAGACCCGGCGACTCTATTTATTATTTTTGAGTTTATTTTACTTATTATTATTATTTATTAATTATGGTTTTTAACTTCTATAATATTTATTAATTATGAGATGTTTAAAAATAGCCGGCACAATCAATACGCAACGAACTTTTAACCGAATGCTTGATTATTAAACGAAGCGGGTTTTGAACCCGTTTTTCATAAATGTTACAATAAACAACAAAATCTTCTATGCAGCAAAGTAAGCACTGGCGCATTGCTTAACTTGTGCTTTAGAATCTCAAAGGATTCTTGTTTTTTCGGACCTAGTCAAACTTAACATTCTTGCGGGTCAAGGTAGTCAAAGGTGTGGCTAACGAGAGAAATTCTCAATGAATCTTCTATAATAACCAGCCAATCCCAAGAAACTGCGAATTTCGGATGGAGTCTTGGGTGCTTCCCAATTCATTATAGCTTCAATCTTAGCGGGATCCACTTTGATACCACGCTCACTAACCACATGTCCAAGAAATTGGACTTCACGGAGCCAAGATTCGCATTTAGAGAATTTTGCGTAGAGCTTCTCTTGCTTTAGTAATCCAAGAATGCACCTTAAATGTTTCTCGTGGTCAGATTGACTACGAGAATAGATAAGTATGTCGTCTATGAAAACAATGACAAACTTATCTAAATATGGTTTGCAGACCCTGTTCATGAGATCCATGATAGCTGGTGCATTAGTGAGCCCAAAAGGCATCACTAAGAATTCGTAATGACCGTATCTGGTCCTATAAGCAGTCTTAGGAACGTCTTAACTCCTGACCTTCAATTGATGATATCCTGATCTCATATCAATCTTGGAAAAATAACTAGCCCCTTGAATTTGATCAAACAAGTCGTCGATCCTGGGCAACGGATAACGATTCTTGATTGTTATCTTGTTCAGTTCGTGGTAATCAATTCACATCCGCATTGAACCATCTTTCTTCTTAACGAATAGGATAGGGGCTCTCTAGGGCGATGAACTGGTTGTATAAAACCTTTCCCCAAAAGTTCATCTAACTGAGTTCTCAATTCTTTCATTTCAGTGGGGGCTAAACGATAGGAACTCTAGCTATGGGAGTGGCTCCAGGTAGGACATCAATTCTAAACTCTACTTGTCTATCAGGGGGTAATCCAGGTAGATCTTCTAGGACTACATCGGAATAGTCAGAGATGACAATATCTTCCATCTTCGGCTTAGGCTCATCAATAGTCACTTGTGCCATGTAAATGACACAACCTCTCTTCAAACATCGAGATGCTTTAAGCAGTAATGTGGGATGAATTCTGTTGAGCTCTTCTGGTAGGTCAAGCTTGTATGATACAGGACCTACTCTTTCGAGTATCTTGAAAGGTCCTACGTAGCGTGGTGCTAGCTTGCCCTTCTGGCCAAAACGAACCACTCCCTTCCACGGTGATACTTTTAAAAGTACTTGATCACCAATGTCAAACTCCAAGGGCTTTCGTCGTTTGTCAGCATAACTCTTTTGACGACTTTGAGCCGCTAGAAGATTGTTTCGAATTTGAAGGACCTTGTCGGTTGTTTCTTGAATTAATTATGGACCGGTGATTTGCGCTTCCCCAATTTCGTGCCAACATACTGGAGATCGGCACTTACGACCATATAAAGCTTCGAAAGGAGCCATGCCGATACTTGAATGATAGCTATTGTTGTACGAAAATTCCACTAATGGTAGGTGAACGTCCCAGTTCCCTTTGAAGTCTATGACACATGCTCGCAGCATGTCTTCAAGGGTTTGGATGGTGCGTTCGGATTGACCATCAGTTTGAGGATGAAAAGCGGTACTGAGGTCTAATCGTGTACCCAAGGCGGTTTGTACGGCTCGCCATGTTCGTGAAGTGAAACGACCATCACGGTCTGAAATGATGCTTAATGGTACACCATGACGGCTTACGATCTCGCTGATGTAGATACGAGCTAACTTCTCGTTCTTGAAGTCCTGGCGAATCGGAATGAAGTGAGATGACTTTGTAAGACGATCGATTATTACCCATATGGTGTCATACCCACTGGAGGTGCGAGGTAACCCGGTAATGAAATCCATGGTTATGTTTTCCCACTTCCATACAGGTATTTCGGGTTGGACTAGAAGTCCTGAAGGTCTTTGATGTTCAGCTTTTACTTTGGAACAGGTAAGGCACTTGGAAACAAAAACAGCGATATCCTTTTTCATGCCAGGCCACCAGTAGGTGTATCGTAGGTCTTGATACATCTTGTCGGCTCCTGGGTGTACAGAGTATCGGGTTTTGTGCGCCTCATTCATGAGGAAATCACGAAGGTTATCGCGATCAGGAATCCATATGCGTTTTAAATAGTATAGAATACCGTCGGATTTGGTTTCGATTTTGAGTTCAGCTCCACATGACAGCTCATCGCGTACATCATTTTCTGTTACAGAAACATGTTGAGCTGCCCGGATTCGATCCTTGATGTCGGTTATGATTTGCGAACATAGAAGGCGAATGGAGTTCGCATAACCTTTTCGACTGAGCGCATCGGCCACCACGTTTGCCTTGCCAGGAGGATACCGAATTTCACAGTCGTAGTCGTTGAGAAGTTCGACCCATCTTCGTTGCCTCATATTCAACTCCTTTTGGTTGAAGATATGTTGGAGACTCTTGTGGTCAGTGTATATTTCACACTTAGTACCGTAGAGGTAATGTCTCCATATCTTGAGAGCGAACACAACGGCTCCAAGTTCCAGGTCGTGGGTGGTGTAATTCTTCTCGTGAACCTTGAGTTGCCTAGAGGCATAGGCTATCACTTTTCCTCTTTGCATCAGTACACAGCCTAGCCCTTGCCCTGATGCGTCGCAATATACCACAAAGTCATCGCAACCCTCAGGGAGTGTGAGGATAGGTGCGTCACAAAGTTTTTGCTTTAGAGTTTGGAAGGCCTCCTCTTGCTTAGGTCCCCATATGAAGGGTTTTCCTTTATGAGTCAAGGCCGTGAGTGGTACAACAATACGGGAAAAATTGGCAATGAAGCGTCGATAGTAACCAGCCAAACCAAGAAATGACCTAACTTTGGTAGGGGTACGTGGCGCTTGCCATTCCTGCACTGCCTTGATTTTTGAAGGATCGACATGAATTCCCTTGTCATTGACGACATGTCCGAGGAATTGTACTTCTCCTAACCAGAATTCACATTTTGAGAATTTAGCGTAAAGCTTTTCAGTCCTTAAAAGTGTAAGGATGAGTCAAAGGTGTCGCTCATGATCGGATTTAGACTTGGAGTAAATAAGGATGTCGTCGATGAAGACTATGACGAAACGGTCGAGGTAGGGTTTGCATACCCTATTCATTAAATCCATGAAGACAGCGGGGGCGTTGGTTAAACCGGATGGCATGACCATGAACTCGTAATGACCATAACGAGTCCGGAAGGCGGTTTTTGGGATATCTTCTTCGTGCACCCTGAGCTGATGATAACCAGAACGAAGGTCGATTTTTGAAAAGCAGGTGGCGCCTTGAAGTTGGTCTAGGGGTCATCAAAGCGAGGCAGTAGATAGCGATTTTTAACCGTTAACTTGTTGAGTTCTCTATAATCAATGCACATGCGAGACGTTCCATCTTTCTTCTTCACAAAAAGAACAGGTGCACCCCAAGGCGATGAGCTAGGACGTATGAATCCTTTGTCAGTCAGCTCTTGCAGTTGACTGGCCAGCTCTTGCATTTCGGATGGGGCTAACCTATAAGGAGATTTTGCGACGGGTGTAGCGCCAGGTACAAGATCGATGCGAAATTCGACTTCTCGCACAGGAGGAAGTCCTGAAATGTAGTTAGGAAAGACTTGTGGGAACTCTTTCACAACGGGGATATCTTCGAGTTTCCTCTCCTTGTTTCCCTTTTTGACGACGTGAGTTAGGAATGCGACATAGTTCTTGCGGAGATATCTTCGGGCTTGAAGGCAGGACATTAATTTGAGTCCTTTCGAAGGGGTTTCCCCAAAAATACGTAGTGTCTGACCGTCTGCAAGAGGAATGCGAATGAACTTTTCGTGGCACACCACTTCAGCGTGATGCTGGCTGAGCCAGTCCATACCGATTATAACATCGAAACTTCCCAACTTCATAGGAATAAGGTCAATTGGAAAATCGTGATCGTTTAGGGTGAGAGTACAATTGCGTATAATAGAATTTAATGAAACGGGTTTTCCGTCAGCAACTTCCACCGTTAGAGATTCGATGAGATTAACACGAGGTTGGTCGAGGATAGGTTCAAATTCTAAGGACACAAAGTTCTTATCCGCACCTATCGAATAATATGGATGCATAACTACCATTGATGAGAAACGTACCGTTGACCACATTGTTGTCAGCCCTGGCTTGGTTGGCATTGATGTTGAAAGCTCTCCCTCTGGCAGGTGGGGGAGGTTGGTTAGCTTAGTTTACCGGGTTTGCGTGAGCTTGGGCATGGATGATGTTCACTAGGCGTGGACATGTGTTCCTGTAGTGGTTTGGGTTGGAGGTTGATTGCGATTCATTCGTTGAAGGGTACGGCAGGTTTGGATGGTGTACCCGCACGACCACAACTTGTGCAATGTTGGCAGGGATTTTCGGGATGGTGATGGTATTGACAGCCGTTGCATTTTGGGTGTGGGCCAGTATATGTCTTTTTGAATGGTGCAGCTGGAGGGGCAATTTGGGTGATTGGTGCAACAGTGATAGGCGGGTTGGTTTGAGTAACAGCAAAATTTTTGCCATTTCGCTTCCTCTTACCAGCAAACTTCGAGGATGAGACTGGGTGGTCTGGAGTTGGGGTCTCAATGGGTGCTTTCTTCTTTTCATCTTTGAACTTGCCATTTCGAATGCGATTTTCAGTGAGTTCTGTAGCTAACTCCATTGCGGCTTCAAGTGTTGTAGGCGATGTGCTTAAAACTGAATCTTGAATTTTCGAGGGGAGGCCTCGAATGTAATGTTCAACTAAGCGGTACAAGGGGGTGAACAAATCAGGGATCATCTGGTTCAGCTCGAGAAATCTCTTATTATAGGAAGTGTGATCTCCTTCCTTTTGTTTCAGTGTGTGGAATTCGTCTTCCAACTTTTTGATTTCGCTTCTTGGACAGAAACGTCTTGTCATGAGTTACCTTAACTCTTCCCATGTTAAGGCCATGGCATCTTCAACTCCTCGCTTACCCTTTTCCGTGTTCCACCAGGTAAGGGCTACCCCAAACAGTCTTCCATTCGTGTAACGTACCTTACGGTCCTCAGGATAGTCGCAATTGAGGAAAGTGTTTTCCATTTCTTCAAACCAGTGAAGGAGGGCGGTAACACCTTCGATCCCTTCATATTTTGGGGGATCGCAAGATTTGAAGTGTTTGTAGGTGCACTTGGGAGTTTTAGAAGGAGAGTTGGCGACGCTCTGGTCTTCATGATTGGGAGGGTTGATGGGATTTGCGGTGAGAGCTTGTTGAACTTGAAGCACGATGTCAGGAAGCACTGCGATCATTTGTTTAGCAATTTGTGTGGCCAAGCGTTCATTTGACCTTCCTGACTTTCTACCTCCACGTAGTTGCCTAGCCGACATCTACAGGAACATATATAGGAAGATTGTGAGTTTAAGAATTTTCTAGGTGTCATGTGTCGTAAAAAGAATGAAAAAACAACATAACTAACAATAATTTAACTACATCCATAGGATGTCTTGGGCCTCCAAGTGTCCCCCATACCATTGCCTGTGTAGTCATGTGGGCCCCCATGACTATTGGGCTTGGTAGGATTCACATTGGTGTCGGCGGGTTAACACTCGCACCACCCGAATGAAAATCGTAAAACATGATTGCGAGATGTATGGTAGGAGGGTGTCCAGGTGTAGACACAATGACAACTCAAAGTGGGGTTAGTTCACACGACGTTTGGTATAGCATGCTTTGGCCTAATAGGTCCTTCGTACTCTCATCGTTAGTCCCCAGGTAGGCAAACTGGTCCTTTATTTTGGATTTATACGAATGCCAAGCCTAGACAGGACGTTCCGACTACCGGTACTCGTACCCTTCCAGTTACTACATACCCGTCGTGAGAACTCGCTTTGATGTGATTTGAAAAATATAAAATCATTGCAAAAACATGGAAATCGTGAGGTGTGTGCTCTCATAGATATGATATGTTATGAGGATATGATTTATGATGAGCATTGCATAATAACATGTATTTGTGAGCGTGCTTGCATAACATTGAGTGTGAAAATAAACATGAAACATATAAACATCATGAGTTTTGCATGTAACGCATAAACAATTAAACTTTAATCAACTATAGTATAGGCTCTAAGGGTCTAATAACCTATCCTATATCCCAATAGTCACAAGCTCTGATAATAATCTGTCCACACCCGACCCGCAGCGGAATAAAAGTCGGGGCATAATTGGGTTATCACCAAAGCTCATGATATTTACTAAGATGTTTCATATTTATTAAATTCAAATTACAAACTTAAATATCCAAAAACAAAATTCATACAATTACAAAGGAAAATGAAACTATAAATTTATTCCAAAGCATGAACTTGTTTATTCTTCTAGGCCATCCTAAGTGTTTCCTGTCTCGGCTGGATCACCTGTATCATGTGTAAAACGGGGGAGATTTTGGGTCAACAAAAGTTGGCGAGTGAACCTTGATAAAACATTGTGGACTAATTTCTTGTTTTATTTATTAAAGAAAAGTCGTGCATTAATCACATGTGAGCAAACATATATATATAAACAATCACAAACCACTTTGGATGAGTATATGACATGAATGATGATGTATTTGAGATCAAGGCTCAATCAAACGGAGCCGATCTAATGAGGCTCCTGATGCTCAACCCGTATCCCACGGGGAACTGATGGGCCTAATGAAATGCGTGCACTGAAATGATAAAATTCAATCCACATATAATTCACACAACAATTGATACACATTTGATCACGGATATGATGTATGAACAAGTGTTTAAATAAAATAAAAGAACAGTACGACACATGATACACCCCAAAACATGATTAAAACGGGGAATTGGTAGAGAATCACTCACAGTGGATGCGTTTCTTGTTGACGATGAATGCGCACGAATATTATGATTCAACCGACGAGGGAAAACTAACCTAAATAATAACGACATGATTCGATTAAATAAATAAATTTTATTTGAGATTATTATTTCTAATTAGTGTTCTTTAATGAGATTTTTAGATTTATTTTTGTGAGTTTAATGCAAATTTTTAACTTTAAAAACCATATTTTTAAGTATTTTAAATAATTTTTCAATTAAATAAATAAACAAAAATAAATAAAAAAATGGGTTCTTTGTCAGGTTTGACCGGGTCTGACCAGTCAGACAGCATGTATTCCAGGCGGCGAGTGTGGTTCGAACTCGGGACTCTCGTATACGTGCACGCAGCTCTACCAACTGAGCTACGTGTCTAACCCGAAATATTCTCTGTTTTAATTATATATATATACTAACTAACTTTCACCTTATTTAGTTTTTATTAAAAATGATTTAATATGGCCGAACCGGTTACAGAAAACCCGGAATCGAACTCGGGACCTTCGGTTCGAGTGCACACAGCCCAACCAGTTGGGCTATGTGTCTAATCTGCTTAGCTACTGGATTATATTCCTCTTATATACATACTGTGAATTGATCTGAATAGGTTTTAAAAATGTTGGTTTTATTTTAGAAAGTCGGAAACATGCGTGATTCGAACCCGGGACGTGTGTTTTATATTTGCACACAGTCCACCGCTGGACTGTGTGTCTAACCCGGTTATATACCCGATTTTAATTACATTAATACACAACTTAGGCTTCGTCTTCTTCACTAAGAAAAACACATAACAGTGAACCCGACTGTTTTGCTTAATCGACCAACAAACTTATACTCGATTGAAATAGAATAGAAAAATAAAGATTAAGTAATATGATATACCAAAACAGAGAGTTTTCTTCAGATTTCCGGCAAGTTTCGTCGACCCTGATTTGCGATTTCCGGCTGAATGAACTGATTTAACAGTTTTGATTATTGATTTGAGCAATTAAATTATCAATCAAGAGATAGTAAGGAGGTTTACACAATTATACCGTCTGAAGAACAAATGCGGTTTTCTGATCAGCGATTCCGGCGAGTACGAAGATCTCCGGCGACGAGCTTTGGAAGAATTAAAACTTCAGAAAGAGAGTGCGGTTCGGAGCGAAATGTTTACAAGGAGTTTGAGTGGGTATTTATAGAGGGACAAGCCGATTGGGTTCGAATTTGGGGTCAAGATTCGCGGTCAATGATTTCAAACGGTTTTTGACTAAAATTGATTGTTAGGCAACGGTTATAACTGATGTCGAAATCAGTTTACGCGTTTCAGTCAAAGGAAAATAGCCACATTTGCGGAGTTTCGGTTTTTCCGGCGATTGCGAGTTCTGGGCGCGCTGATTTACAGGTTTTGACTTTCCCTGTTTTACTTTAAGTGATATTTGTTTAAGCATATATCACAAAGGACGTGTGTGGCGGAGTGGTGTGATGTGTGTGTGTGTTCGCGGGAGACCCGGGTTCGAGACCCGGCGACTCTATTTATTATTTTTGAGTTTATTTTACTTATTATTATTATTTATTAATTATGGTTTTTAACTTCTATAATATTTATTAATTATGAGATGTTTAAAAATAGCCGGCACAATCAATACGCAACGAACTTTTAACCGAATGCTTGATTATTAAACGAAGCGGGTTTTGAACCCGTTTTTCATAAATGTTACAATAAACAACAAAATCTTCTATGCAGCAAAGTAAGCACTGGCGCATTGCTTAACTTGTGCTTTAGAATCTCAAAGGATTCTTGTTTTTTTCGGACCTAGTCAAACTTAACATTCTTGCGGGTCAAGGTAGTCAAAGGTGTGGCTAACGAGAGAAATTCTCAATGAATCTTCTATAATAACCAGCCAATCCCAAGAAACTGCGAATTTCGGATGGAGTCTTGGGTGCTTCCCAATTCATTATAGCTTCAATCTTAGCGGGATCCACTTTGATACCACGCTCACTAACCACATGTCCAAGAAATTGGACTTCACGGAGCCAAGATTCGCATTTAGAGAATTTTACGTAGAGCTTCTCTTGCTTTAGTAATCCAAGAATGCACCTTAAATGTTTCTCGTGGTCAGATTGACTACGAGAATAGATAAGTATGTCGTCTATGAAAACAATGACAAACTTATCTAAATATGGTTTGCAGACCCTGTTCATGAGATCCATGATAGCTGGTGCATTAGTGAGCCCGAAAGGCATCACTAAGAATTCGTAATGACCGTATCTGGTCCTATAAGCAGTCTTAGGAACGTCTTAACTCCTGACCTTCAATTGATGATATCCTGATCTCATATCAATCTTGGAAAAATAACTAGCCCCTTGAATTTGATCAAACAAGTCGTCGATCCTGGGCAACGGATAACGATTCTTGATCGTTATCTTGTTCAGTTCGTGGTAATCAATGCACATCCGCATTGAACCATCTTTCTTCTTAACGAATAGGATAGGGGCTCTCTAGGGCGATGAACTGGTTGTATAAAACCTTTCCCCAAAAGTTCATCTAACTGAGTTCTCAATTCTTTCATTTCAGTGGGGGCTAAACGATAAGGAGCTCTAGCTATGGGAGTTGCTCCAGGTAGGACATCAATTCTAAACTCCGCTTGTCTATCTGGGGGTAATCCAGGTAGATCTTCGAGGACTACATCGGAATAGTCAGAGATGACAATATCTTCCATCTTCGGCTTAGGCTCATCAATAATTAATTGTGCCATGTAAATGACACAACCTCTCTTCAAACATCGAGATGCTTTAAGCAATAATGCTTTCTCGGGTAATCCGTAATGATGATCTCCTGATATAGTGAGCATTTCTCCAGTTTGGGTTTTGATTTCATTGAGTTTCTTATCGCAGGCAATACGAGCTTGGTAATGGGATAACCAATCCATGCCTAAAACTACATTGAATCCTGCCAATTTCATTGGCAAAAGAGATATATGGATAGAGTGATTCTTGATGGATATAAAACATCCATCTAGAATAGTAAAAGCGACTTCTATGGTTCCGTCACCAAGTTTTACTTCATATGTTAAGTCTAGAGTTCTTATGGGCAAATTTAATAGTTTGCTAAACGTATGGTCCACGAATGACTTATCTGCCCCTGAATCAAATAGAACTCTAGCAAAGATGTCGTTGACGAGAAATGTACCCTTAATGACGTTAGCCTCAAGTGCGTTCATCTGAAAGGCCCATGCCTTACATTTCTTAGCTTTTTCAGTCTTTGTTGCTCCTTCTGCGGCATTCTTAGGACAATTGGTCTTGATGTGGCATTTCTCACCACATTTGAAGCAGTCTGCA